>AZNH01000025.1:137199-236879 GCA_000814955.1 Metarhizium guizhouense ARSEF 977 | reverse complement strand
GGGGGGGGCAAGCAGTGTATATATTTTAGCCCAAGAACAACGGAGGTAAGTTGGCAAGACAAAGACCAAGTTCCAAAATGTCACAAATTGACGTACCCACAATTGTTGGTGTTGTGTTCGGCGTTTTTTCTGCCTCGGTTTCGCTGATCGGCATTTACATTGCGTGGAGACAACTCCAAAACAATCCGTTCCGCAACGTAAGTCATGTTGGCCTTGTCTCTCGCTAAAATCTCGCTAACTCTGCGTCCAAAGTGGCAGCAAGGAACGCCTTAGAATTCTGGGGAAAAAAACACAACTGGTGTGAAACCCCCCGTCCAGAATTTTTGCGGGGTTGAGTTTCAGTTCTATGTGGGATCTGGATCGATATTTATCTTGGGATTGAATGAAATGGGACGGGGGCAAGTTATGAAGATTGAGAATAGATCTTTTATGGCTCAAGGCAGAAATTGCGGACGAATGTCTGTTGCGTTGATACAGTCACCCGCCGACTGAGGACTCCGGGGTTGGCGAGTAGCTAATGAACTCAAATGCGCAAATGAAATTACACATATGGGCTAGATATTTCTTCGCCAAGCAAGTTTAACCTCGGGCAACAAAAATGTCGACTTCCAGATTCACATTCCGTATGCCGTATGGTTCTGAGGTACTCCCATGTGGGTTTTGAGTAGTCTTCCCATTTTACGAGCGCCTTCTTATACGTGCCTTCTTTTCGTCAAGTATACATTCAACACGGTACATCTCCTGGCCGTCCACCAGTACTGGCTGGGCGAGTTCGTGATCCATTTCCTGTGAAGGTAAGGGGTGATCGGGGACTGGCCGAAGCAGATCCACGTGGAATACTGGGTGTATGCGTCCGGGCACTTCTAACTTGTAGGCATGTGGGTTGATAGCATCTCGCTGATAGGGTTGGACAGATGTTAAATGCTGAGCAGACGGTAGGATGTGCGACTCCGCTGTCATCCGCTACCAGCTGCGACCCAAGACCTTACGTCTACAAAACTTAAGTAACGTAATGCCTAAGCACGAGATCCGTCGCACTTGGTGGCAATGTGCCGGTGCTCGCGAGCTCTGGTGCCGAGTATAATTGTTTACCTCAAGTCCCTTAACATGTTACAAGAAAACTGCGGTCGACTGGAACATTGCATGCTGCGTTCTACGGCTTTGGTAGAACGAGGCCTAATTGGCAAGGTTGGTTAGCTCGAGCAGCCCAGGTTTGCGTGATTACACCACAAGCAGAGCATTGCAGGTGAGCTTTGGGTAACGAATCAATTTTGCATAACTGCGGGATGAAATGAACTTTCCCTGGTGATGAGGGGAGACAACAACGAGACGCTGGCACGCTGATAGCTGAAGTTCGTTTCCTTTTGTGCATCACATCGTATCCAGGAAAATAGACGCTCAGTCTCAGTACACTGATTCGTCGAAAATACTTCAAGCAGCTACTGGATTATATAGCAGCTGTTGCGCAGATTGCCTGTGCTGAGAGCATCGCACTATTGTACCTTCTGCTTCAGTTCCCAGCCAGCCATCTGCAATCCCCGTGGCCTCCTTCCTCGCCAGTCAATTTAAACACTATATCCTCCCGTTTGAGAAAGAGGGCTTTTTGACTAGAAGTCTTGCATTTCTTTCGAGTATTACGATGACCCCAATCATATACCAGCAATTTGTGTGCAGGAGGGCTCTGAGGCCTAGTCTTTGAAGGTACTTATAGCTGTCACTGAGGCTAAGCGGGCGGGACGACAGCCACTCGGTTCTACAGGTCTTGAAACACGGTTTTGAGGGAATCTTTTCGATGATGTCCACAGCACCACCCAGTGAGTGCTTCCGGATAGCAGCCCTAAGATTGAAGAGGGACTAAGAATGTCGGAACCTAGCCGCTGATGATGATATCTTTGCTGCCGTTGTATCGATGTGCTCTAAGCGAATTCTCTGCCGTTTGCGGCTCTCTGGAAGGAAAGCGCCAAAACTGTCGATGAAAAGCCTTCTCTTACTCTCTTTACGGCCACTCGCGAAATGTTCTTCGCAGTTCACAGTCATCTGCCCACAGTTCGTAGGGAGGATGTGCAGTAGTTTATGTTGTAACTAACTTGCATGAGTTTTCGGATTGCGACCTTTGACGAAACATTGGCACGGCGTGCGGATATGGACTACTGTACTCACTGCGGCAAGATCAAAAACCACTGAGAAATCTCTCACAACTTCATGGTGTCCCGATACTGCGGTCTGATCGAGTGACGAGAAATATTCTAGTCTTTGGGTTGCCGTGCTAGACTCGCTATGGCCTCTCTATTCCGAGATGCCAAGCTTCCAAGCTCATATGCAACAATCATCCTTTGGCCAGGCATCACATAGTTGTAACTTGCACTCCTCCGCCGTTTCATCGAAGTTAAAGTGTTTCACGAGGGAAAGTTTGGATGATTCTTAAGTCTTGTTATGAAGCACTCATGATTCGAGTCAGCATTTGTTTCTTTCTTTCACCTTTCTCGTGTTGGATTGGATGGTCAAAGCGAGCTGTGCTATTTTGAAGAGTCGGTATTGGAAAGTAGCATGCTAATATTACAAGACTGGAGCGACAACATCATTTGACGACCGCCGTTATGTGCCAGCAAAAACATTGCTCAGTTGTAAGGCTATAATCATTTTATGCGATGCTGATATCTTGTTATGGCTGCATTAGTACGAGACAAATAGTGTCAAGTAGATTCGGGAATCATATTGCGACAGTCAGTGTCCGTCCCCCTACACCTGGATATCTAAGTCCATAATATCTATTCCACAGAGTGAAAAGACTTTCCAGCATACTCCCAATACCTCTTCGCAGACTGCCGACGAAGAGACTTACCCTTCCAGATCATGAGCAGAAACGAACTAGTACATCCTAGCGACAAAAATCCAGCTACAATGAAACAGTTTTGAAGACCCATGTTGGTATACCATGGAGTGATGCCATACGAGATAGCAAAGCCCAGAGTATTTCGAATGATTATGACAGATGTTGTAGACTCTCCACTGATATCCTTGAAGCAGTCAACGTTGTATGAAAGAGCAATGGATCCGCCAGTTACGCAACTGAAGGTCAGAATACCCAGTCCAATTGCCAATCCAGCCCAGTGCACATTGTGTTGAGCACCAACGCCCCAAATGATTAAACCAACACATGAAAGAACAGCCGAAAGGGCAAGCGGCCAGAGTCTCTGCTCCGGCTCACGCACACCCTTGTTGCGGCGCGCCAACGTCAGAGTCAACCGATCAGCGATTATTCCAGACCACAGGCTTCCGAGAGCGGCACCGATGATAGGACCGACATAGATAAGGCCCACGCCGCTGGTGGACCAGTTATATGGTGCTGTGCTGAGAATAGGGTTTGTCGTAGCATTCAGGACGTTGTACCAAGACAGGTTGATCCCGTAGATGAATCCAGCCCAGGCAATATTAGGGAACTGGAGAATGATCGGCAGGGGCAAAATCATGGACAAGAACATTTGCTTCTTGGGGGGACGTCCCTCCATTCTTGAAAACGGCTTGAGCTTTTGGCCGTAATGTCTTGCGCTGTGCTTCTCGGAGTCGCGGCTGGTTGATGACACAGTAGTCTCCCCGGCGTTGCTCTTATCCTTGGCGTCGTGAAGCGAGTCATCGACATCCTCGAGCCCTTCGAGAGTTTCGCGAAAGTACATGGTCTCTCCATGAATAAGAACAGAATAACAAACGCCACAGCAGCGATAATGGCACCAAAGTGCATAGTCCACCGCCAGCCGTACGCCTCGGCGAAGAATCCCGCCAATATCGGCGCCAAGAAGTTGGACCCGAATAGGGTGAAGACGTATAGACTCATCCAAGAACCTCTTTCATGCGCGAAGAAGATATCCGGGATGCTGACTTCTGGCAGTGCTTCGATCGGCGACGCAAAGAGACCGAGAAGAATGCGATGTGCATACCATTCCCCCGCAGATCGAGAGTATGCCGTCCACACCATTAGAGGAACGGTAGCCAGAAGAGACATGAGATACATGCCACGACGGCCGTATGCCAGAGCAATTGGCTGGGTCAGGAGGCAGCCCCATCCCAGGAAAAGGAACATGACGCCTGTTCCCTGGACAAGAGCCGCTGTGGAAATCCCCGTTTCCTTTGTGATATCTGACAGGACAGAGTACTGCAGAGTCGTTGGCATGCCTACCCCAAGAGTATAGACAAGAACCATCGCCACCGCCTTGTACTTTCGCAGACGGCTCCAATTAAGCGGATCTTCAGGATTGTCACTTGGTTTGGGGACAAGCTCCACGGTCCCAGCTTCTCCGGCTGTAGCATCGCGAAGGTCAACAAGATGAACAGTCCCAGGTACAACCTCGGGATGCGGAGTGGCTGATGCCATTGTCGACAGGTTGTCTCGGGTTTGTACAGTATAATTAAACGACGAGGAATCAATTGAAGGGATTTTTGGAATAGATTTGCATGGGCGCTGCGCATGACCGAGGCAGCGACAAGTCCACAATAAGTATTTTCGTCGTGCTGATGAGCGGCCAGTTGGTGCCGCTCAACAAATTTGTGGCTTTTTGGGTTGTCTTGGCGAAAGAAGAAATATTGCTTCACCCCAGTTTTCTTTACGCCATCCTTAAATCCGGGGGGAAACAATTCCGTTCGTCCGGACTACAGGATCAATATGTACCGTGCTCTGGGCATGTCGAGATATCTACAATACCGCAACTGGGGGGATTCAACAGTGATACGGACCTGTTGTCCCAGAGGACCGTTGACTTGGGAGCAACTTTCTCCCTAATCTCGTTCCAATAGTTTACCAATCACAAGAAGTGGCTGATAATGAAGGTTGCTAAAACGCTTGAGACCCCGCATCCATCATGACTCCATTTTGGTCAGCAAATAAGAGCTGGCAGTGACGCGGTTAAAGACGACTTGATAACAAGGATTCCCCGCATTGGGTGGAGTGCCGCAGGTCTGTTCTCCGAAGTGGCATTGCATTGTACTTGCGATACGAAGAGTCCACATGTACCAGCACGTTGGGTGAAGCCTACAAGGATACTCAATTGGAAGGTCCCTCTCAGGTATAGAATCATGTCAGCGCGGCTAAGCTAACTGGTTAATGGTTGAGCAGCCACGTCCCGGTCCGCGCTGCTTATCATTCCAGACTAGTCGAAAGAGGGCACGCCATCACTCGCTATTTGCAACCCTCACCGTGTCCACAATCCAGAATGCCTTCTCAACTTCTCCCGGTGGTTCAACGCGGTGGTAGATTGCGTGGGCCAGCTGAATTCGAAACTAAAAGGGAGTATATTCTTGCGGCGTTCGCAGATACTGTTCCTCCAGAACTTCGCCTCCCAGACGAACTCATCAACAACCCGCCAGTAAACGTGAGCGACGTTCCACGCGAATGTGGTCTCCTCACACTTGAGGATATTGCCATCACAGAAAACTATGATGCCGTCGCACTAGCCGGGGCAATTGCCTCTGCGCAGCTTACAGCAACTGAGGTCACCAAGGCATTTGCCAAAAGGGCCATCATTGCTCACCAAGTGACATCATGCCTCACGGAGTGGTTCATGGACGAGGCCGTGCAGGCTGCCACGGAGCTGGATGATTACTTCAAACGTACTGGCAAGACATTTGGTCCCTTACACGGGGTTCCCATCAGCATCAAGGAACACATGCCATTAGCCGGACATTGGTCCAGTGTTGGCTACTTGGACACTAGGACACAGGATGCTAAGGACTGCCAAATGATGGCCATTCTGCGCGCAGCAGGAGCAGTGTTCTACTGCAAAACGAATCAACCTCAAGCCATCATGCATCTTGAGAGCCACTCTTCCATCTTTGGCCGCGTTCTAAACCCATACAACATTGGGCTTTCGGCTGGCGGGTCAACTGGTGGTGAAGCAGCTCTCATTGCCATGCGAGGATCTGTCCTAGGGGTCGGCACAGATATCGGTGGGAGTATTCGCGGGCCGGCTGGTTTCTGTGGAATCTATGGCTTCAAACCGACCTCGTATACTCTTCCGATGAAGGACTTTATCGCAGGTGGATTTGGGGCAGAACTGAATGTACTATGCTCAACTGGTCCCATGTGCACATCGGCAAGAGACATGGACCTTTTCATGTCGGTTATTTCATCAGCCAAGCCGTACCTGACCGACCCAAGACTTATCCCGATACCGTGGTCTGGACTGAACTCGACGCCAACACCGGAGCCTCTAAAAATAGGGTTCATGATGCATGACGGGGTGATTGTACCACAGCCACCTGTTACGAGGGCCCTGAAGTGGGCATACGAGAAACTGAGCTCGTTGGATGGCTTTTCGGTCAAGCCATTTTTGCCGTTCAAGGTCAATCAAGCCGTGAAGAACATTCGCCTTGCCTATTGGCCTGACGGAGGCAAGCTGGTCAAGGAACATCTTGCCGCGACTGGAGAACCAATGATGCCCCTGACACAATGGATCATTCAAGATGCCGAAGGACCGGATGTGACATCCTCCGGGGTGCTTCAGCAAAGACTCACCCGCGATGAGTTCCGTTGCGAATTTGCTGAGCACTGGCAGTCTCACGATGTAGATGTCGTCATCTGCCCCGTCTACGTCGGGCCAGCCTGTGAGCATGACACGGCGCTGTATTGGAACTACACTGCGTTTTGGAATTACGTTGACTATCCTGGCGTAGTGGTGCCTACGCAAATCAAAGCAGGAGGCAAGGGTACTGAGAAGTACGATGCTGCAGACCAGCCGTTGAGTGAGCAAGACAAGCATGTCAGACAGATGTGGCAAGATGGGGATTTTGAAGGTGCTCCGATCAATTTACAAATTGTCGCAAGAAGGTATCACGATAACGAACTGTTTGGGGCACTGAGAAGAATTTTGAATGCACTGGCATAGGGAGTCCTGAAATTGACAACAATACGATAAAGATGGTGTAAAAACCTATTTGACTAGCTAAATTTATTTCACTGCTGATGTATGTATAAACAGATGCATTTGTGGCATTTTGGAGTGCGTCGACGATTTGTCGAAGTCTCATATCCGAGGCGAAAGCATCGTGCGGATTAGAAAGCTGGCACTTGGTATACGGAAACAGAAGCCCATACCACTCTTTCAAAGCCTCATGTATTACGTGCTGTTCATTCCGAGACGGTGGTTTTATTGGTGCTAATCCCAGCCGCTTAGAACCGGTATTCTCAGTGGTCTTCAAGCGTCCTCATTTACAGATCCTGCCCTGCAAGAGAACCCGAGTTGTTCTACGCCAAAAATAACGGGCCCCTGGTCCCACCCTTTTTGTCATGGTATGCATTAACTATGAGTTCGTGATTGAACGCTTCTGTCAGAAAGCCGGGTGAGGTTGTCCACCAAATCGTCATATAACTTTACTCATGCCGTTGGTGCAGTTATGGAAGAGAATTACCCTGCTTGAGGGCGGCATCCTACCCGTCAGCAAGTGAGGCGTTAAATGCAGGGGCTCAGGTGTAGCTAGAATGTACTCGAAGCACGCGATAGTGCACTGGAGCAGTGGCACATGTCAATGTACGGCACGTACATGCCAGAACCTTACAAGCTTTGTTATCTTTATCATGCAAAAGACCATCGTATAGCGCGGCATCTCAAGGGGCTTGGTGAACGATCGCTACAACAACTCTAACAGATACAGAGTTTAACGACACCTGCAATGAGAGCCATAGAAATCTCTCTATTCCTCGAGAATCGAGGACCTCCGCACATTCCCAGAAGGGTCCGCCCGTCACCGGCGTCGCATTCGTCCGCCATTCTGCTTCGTCCATGACTCCAGCATCCAGTGAAGCGACCAACCATGCCGAGGAGACAAGTCAAGTTTCTGCACTTGCAGGACGACACTTCGAGGCCAAAAGTCCATCTAAATTGCGCCTATTGCTGCCACAGGTTTGGTGGGTGTCTGGCCTGTTCCCTGTTGTTACTGGAGTGAGGGGCTAGGGCTAGCATGTACATTCTGAGGACAAGTGGAGTGTGCCCAAGGTCTATAGTTACTCCCTATACTGACTTGCACGGGTACATGAGAATGAATGCCAAGTTTGTCACTAGTGCCTCTGCTTATTTCTAGACTGCCGCTTCTCTGTGTTCGACGAGCATTGCACACAGTGCCTGCAGAGTCGGGACTGGTGGCAGCGGGCATCGCCGCGAGACGGACGCGAGCCCAACCACTACTTTCGCGCCAGTGCGACACGCTGTCCAGCGCGTTAGGTAGAAACACCCGCGTCACTTTGCTCTAAAGTGGCAGAAGATATCTAATTTACGGTGCGACTCCTTGCTATGTCTTCACTCTTAAGCAGTTATCGAGATTCTGCCGACTTCTTCGCGTAGACAGATGTTCTTTGCCTAGCACCTTCTCAAAAAGCTGAAGTGCCTGCCAATGCATCTGCTCGGCATCCTCATACTTCCCCAGATTCGAGAGCACAAGTGCGAGGTTGTTTATGCTGCCAAGTGTGGACGGATTCTCTTTTCTCTGTTAATTTACATTCCTGCCGATTTATATGCTCAGCCTCCTGATACTTCCCTAGATTGAAGAACACACTTGCGAGGTTGTTCATGCTGTGAAGTGTGTCCGGATGCTCTTCGCCGAGCACCTTCTCACGAAGCTGGGGTGTCTGCCGATATACCTGCTCTGCCTTCTGATATTGTCCTAGTAAAGAATGACTTGCGGCTACATTATGCAAATGGCGAGCCTCTACCTCCCCACCCTGGGGGTCCTGATGAAACTCCAGCGCAGCTTGTGCGTGTGGTAGATATTTCATCCACATGTCCCTGTTCTCATGCCTCGGAAACGGGAATGCTTGATCCAGCTGCTGAATCACAGACGATACACAACTCTCCAATTCCTCGCCCTCTGGCCAGTTTCGCATCGCTAGTCGAACAAGCCGGTGCATATCGATCGAATCTTGTCCCTCCCGCAGGGTAATAAATACATAGGCTCTGAGCACGCCAATCGCGTCGTCCATTTCTAACTCACTTTCTGCTGGTGGCAGCAAGGATAGAGGGACGTCTTTCTCCCCAAGGAAGCATAGATACTTCAGATATTGGGCAGCAAGTGGTTTATCCCGTCAGATATGGTCAAAAGATATTAGCCAAGTCGTGGCGACTGGGTTCTTGATAGTCTTGTAGCGGCCCTGGTCCTCGAAGTCTCTGCTAAGTAGCCTGATCATATTTTTATCGCTGGACCGATAATGATAGAGATATCTTGCCGTTGTTATTCCCGTCTCGGTCATGTAAGCCGATGCCTGCTTGATGGCCAGCGGCAAGTCGGCCAGGATGTCAAGGAGCTCCATGGTGCTTGCAATGTCACTAGTCTGGTTTGCCGTCAAGTTCGTCTGCAATAGCTTCGTGGCCTCAGCTCTGTTCATCTCCGCTATTGGGAGGATGCCACATTTCGGGATGTTTAGCTTCACTGCGACCGTACGATTCCGCGCTGTAAACAGAATCGAGCCGTTTCGACTAAATGGCAGATAGCCTGACAGCCTGGTGACGCCAAAGAACAACGCTGTATCATCGGCATTATCAACGACCAGGAGCCAGCTGCTACTGCTTTTATCGCTTAGGGCAGTTTTAACAAGCCGCTTAACGTCAGCTTTGTCTTCGTCAATACCCGGAATATTTATCTGTTTGCCAATATCGCGGTAAGCGTTTTCAAGGCTGCTTGTTGTGTCCACGGCCGGAACCCAGAAAATGGGGCAGTCCAGATGCTCGTCATGACCACGGGAGACGGCCTCTATCGCGATCTGCGTCTGGCCAACCCGAGGCCTTCGACGGCAGTTCTCTGACAATTATCCTTATTCGTGCCAGGCCAGATTCTTTCCAGAAGCTTTGATAAAATTGTTTCCCTTCCAACGAAGTTCTGATTTCGTCCAAATGGGACTAAAAAATGGCCCAATAGCGGTTCGTCCACGATGCGGCCCCGGCGTCTGTCAGGTAGGATATATCGTTCTAGAATCGCCTTCGATGCCGAAGCCGCGGTCGCCGCTGCGAAGTCCTGCCATTTGTTGTTATTATGGCAGTCGGCAATCGCACACGCCTTTCACCACAAGGCACGGCAGTTCGTCCCATACTCCCGCGCCCTCCATCTCAAACGCAATTACGCCCTCTTTCTTTGCAATCCTGTCCCGGTCTTCTCCTGACTTCATTACCGTATCGCCGGATGCAATTGCGCCAATGTGGATAGCCGGCTCTTGCGCCTTATCCTCCTTCTCTTGCCCCAACTGTCGTCTCGCTTCAAGTCGTTCCCGGGGCTCCAGGTATTCTTCATTGCATCCCAAATCATGCCATATCGAATCAAGAGCCACGCGACATACCGGATCCTTCCTTCCATGGCAGTCGCTGCAGATGCACGGCGGTGAACTACAGTGCTTGTGTCCATAGCTTGACTCGAATAACTTATCCTCGTCTGTCCCTGGATATCGGTATTTATCCTGATATGTCTTAGCATTTAATTGTAGCTGACCGAGAAAGTGTGCAGTCCTTTCTTGGAGTATGTCTTTGCCGTTATACGTGTTAAATAAAGCAAGATTGTGAACATTTTTGTCAGGTTTGCTGGGATTATCTTCGATCGTATCCTTGCGTGCAAAGGTATCGGGATATTTCGCCAAAGTCATACTGAACAACTCTCTTGCTAATAACCACGTCTCCTAGCAAGATCTCGTCCTGACCATGATGCGGCACGCCGCCGCAGATTCCCACTAGAAGCACTAGCCCCAAGTCTACATAGCTCGACCGAATGCTTGCCGCGGCGGCAGCTCCCTTGGCCTTTCCCATACCAGATAAGAGAGCGAGCACGACGTTGTACTTGCCGATGCGGCCAGTGGTGTAGGTATTGGGATCTCTATGCGCTTTCCCAAATGTGTCACCATGCTCATCCCACTGTTCGTCAAATAGGAGGGCCACCGCATCATACTCGAGTGCAAAGCGCAAATGATCGCGATCTCGAAGTCATCGCTGCAGGAGGGTCGTGGAGCCGCCATCGTAGCCGCACTTGTGGCCGTGAAGCGATTGTGCTGATTCGAAATTTGTCGTTCATTGATTGGTTTTGACTGGATATCTTAGGGATTGGAGGCACCACCTGGTAATTTCGAGTGGTAGACGCAGTATATACGCTTCTGTAGAACACTCGGCCTCACTTTATAGCAGGAGCCTTTGGCTGCATATTGGATCGGCTTCACGAGCGTCCGATAATTGTCGGCGCGGAATGGTCAACAAAGTGTAGTGTCACGGCTAAAACCTCAGATACCACTTAGCCATCAAATGAGCAGTGAGCAGTCTGGCAATCGGTGCGGTGCGTTTTGCGTACTATGAGTGCTCTTCACTAGTTAAGAGAACAGGCATAACTACATTTAGTTTTTCAAGCTGCCCGGTAGTGATGCACGGCTTGTTTTAGGGTAGCTTATTTCAGGAGTAATCTCGCTTCAGCAGCTAAACATAATTTACGCTGTACGCGACAATGCTTTGAAACAAACCGTGGTTTCCAAGCTAAAGACAAGCTTAGAAGGAAAGATGAGTGCGTCCCTAGAGGTGAATTCTTCCTGGCGGTTGTTCAGACGTTATGCGCCAACAGCGATTCACTCCTGCCAGCCTGGAGAAGGCAATCATGGCCAGGCAGCAAAGAGCCACAACCGACTCTAGAGATCATCAGGCCAGCAATTACTATATACACACCATACAGTGTCTTTTGGGCTTGTTCGACTCCACTTGGCATCCCTTAGCCGAGTAATTAGACCCACGCCTTTGACAGAACGGCAGATTTGTGGTGTGTTAAAGTAGGCACAGCCGAGTCAACACCATCGTGGCTTGTATCCGCCTGGGGAGTGTTGGCATCAACAAAGCGACGAGGGACTGATCCAATTGCCTGTATGACGTGATTGTAGAAATGGAACTTTCGCGGCGCGGATTTTCTCATACCAACTTTCAGTCATCACTTGCTTGAGTAGCCGTCTCCAGGGTCTCGGTTTCCCTCCCGCATTGAGGTTTGGGTAAGCTATTTGTCGGTGCGTGGAATATCGATGGTGTCTGTGGTGGCTCAGGCTCAAAGCACGCAGGCACCTGGTTGTCGTAAAGGTTTGCAAGAAGCAACTGGATCCGAGTACAAGGTTAGACCCAGTTGATGGCTCCGTTCGAAACCTGATTCTGTTGCGCTGAAATCTATCCTCAAGCGGTGACATTGAAAAACGAATGATTCCTAGTTTCAGATGCACCTACATGTGCTCCCAAGCGTTGCCCCGGCCTGCGATTAAGGAGGTTGTTACGACGTCCTTGGCTATAATGAATGTACTGTGTGAAAATTCAAGCGGTAGTGTGAGGATCTTGTTTGTTATTTTATTGGGATCCTCCTTATACGATAAAGGCAATCCGGTTCCCATTGCGTGTCCAAGGACTTTATGAAAAGCCTCATCTGCCACCAACAAGGCCCAGCTGTAGAAGAAGCTTGGGATACAAAGTGCTCAATCATCGACAAGAGAATTATGCTGGGAATATAGATTTCATAAAAACTCTTCCTAAAGGATATCTAGCAACAATCAGGCGGCGTTTGGCCCACCCATCAGGGAGCTTTTACGCTCTCCTAGTCGTATTTAAACCAGATTTACCCAAGGCAAAGGAAGAACAGGAGAAAATAAGCTCAGGACTCCACTCAAACACCCGCTCGCTTTTCAATTCAACACTCCGTTAGCAGCTAGCCTTGACAATGGCTACAAGAAGGAACCCGCGCGCATCTATGCCTTGAAACCAGCGTACGGCGGGTAAGCAGGCAGTTCCCAAGGCACAGCGTTCTCCAGGAGCTGATGGTCTAAGCCGTTATAGCCATTATTCATATACAAGAATTTGGTGAAGGGGACAGCAGCATGATAACTGAACCGGGTTCCGGCAGGGATAAATGCCACGTCTCCATGAAGCATCGCTGTGCTTTCATATCCCTCAACTTTTAGAATGAGCTGGCCGTCTTCCATTTGCAGGGCGAAATGGTGCGGTAGAGTGGTTGTTGTCGCGGATTCGTTGTTAAGCTTTTGCGACATGATGACAGTGCCGATGGTGAAATTCTTCTCCGTGGCCTCGTTGGTTAGAGGCTGGATAATCTTGTATCCATTTTCTGTATTTAAAAACTTTTTGCCGTGATCTTTAGCGACAAAGTATGGTTCGCCGTAGGTGGTTGGCAGGTCGTTGGGACCATTATGCCAGTGAAGACTGCTATTACCGGCCGTTCCATTGATAAGATCCCTTCGTGGGACAAACTGTTCACTCTCGTACAAGTCCAACGAGGCCAACTCTGCTTTCGACTCGGGCGTGAGAGGCCCGAAAATCGCTTCGTCCTCAACATGTGGAACATACGGCGACCCAACGCCGGAAGATTCAAAGGCCCCGAGACTGTAAATGTTGAACAAATGCTCGAAGCCAGCCGGGTGGAAGATGTGCGTCAATTGCGTGTCGGGGTCAATAAGCTGGAAAGTATGGATACTGCCAATAGGCAAATTGCCGTAGTCTCCTGGTGTGGCCACTCGAGCCTCTTGGATAGAGTCGGTCGTGTTCTTCTGGGCCCAGAGCTCAACCCTTCCTCTGGCACAGTACACGTGCTCATGGACATTGCGATGCATGTGAAAACGCGCGGATGCGTACCCAGTTAGTTTTCCGTTGTGCTGGATCATGGAGAAGGCGCCATCGCTTGAATTTGTCGTGATGGCAAATCGCACCACTTCGGTCTTGGTCAACAAGCTGGCGCGGCCCTTGTACTTGGGCAGGACATAAGGGCGGATAGTCTGAGGAGCCTCGTCGAGGATGATGCTCTGATTTTTGCCAGGTGATGTGCAAGCAGATTCGGTGGTGGCAGCGGCCAGCGCGAAAATAAGGAACCGTGTAAAAGCCATTATCATAAACGCGGTAGACCGTCGAGATGAAAAGTGAACAAGAGACAATATGTAATTTCTGACTGGACGAGACACTGGGTTCTAGGACGATATATAAATTACATGATACGATGCCATTCAGCTCCAATACCCACTCATCGGAAGAGGGATTCGGCGAAGCTTCCATATAAGTCTTTAACCTTACGATGATCGAAGCGAGAAACCCCATCTTGTTGGAGAAACATGTAGAATACCATCCCTGAATTATTGTTAAAAGGCTACTTAGCAGGGTTAATTGGGCCAATTAAATAAGGATATAAAGTTACTTGTGGGTATATTAAAAAAGTAAGGAAATTACATATAAGATCGAGTCCATTCTAGTAACGCTTAATATTCTGTCTATCCACCTATCACCCGCCTATTAGCTTTAAAATAGTAAGGATAAGGCAGCTGTTAGAGCGGTACGTACTGCGGGAAGAGCGGGGCTAGGTATTCGGTTGACAAGAATTCAGGGGTTGTATTGTATACAAAGCTAGCAGGTGCTTGAAGATTAAATTTTAGAAACTGCATGAAGCATATTCACCAGCAGTTCTATCCGGCCTAGTCCCGGCGTTCCAGTCCAGGGCATTGTCAATGCAACCCACATGAATGTCCCTGCAATTTGTCTGCCAAGACCGGAACACCTTGCGCATGAGTCGTATGCTTCCACGTTATTAATACTGGTGGCAAGTTCTGCCATGTCCCCAGAATGCGCCATTTAGCAACAGTGAGGATGTTGCTCGTATGATGGTCAGCGAAGTGGTTTGTTCACGAGCTGGCCCGTGCCTGTGCTGCATCCACGGCAATTAAAAGCGGCTGTTACATCCAGACCCTACTAGCTCGCGTCGGGTGTACCAAGGGTCCGCGGTATTGTCTCACATGTGAATATCCCGGGTGTAATTTATATGTACCCGTTGGTAATTAAGTGGGTTAGCTACTTAATTAGCTATAAAATTTTAAGATAATTATAAAATATTAAAAATAAGCATTAATTAAACTTTTATATATAAATTAATTATGTAAATATACAAATATAAATTGTTTATATCACATAATTTTATAAAAATAAATATATTCAAAATTAATTAATGTACAGCAATACGTTAGAGTCGGCGGTGACTCCCGGGTTCTCGAGAGCCCTTGAGACGAAAATCACCTCTCTCGAAGAGTTTGAGGTTGATGAATTGGGACTTTCCCGCTCATCTGGTAAGCAAAGATCCTGAGATGAGCTCCCTAGGATCGTGTTAGGCATTGCCGGACATTGGAATTTGGTTTGCAATTGCTTACCGATTGCTTCTGTTGGATCATGTCTGACGTTAATCAGTGACGCCACAATCTCAGAGATAGAAGGAAGCGAGTCGTTATGATGTTGATTGTGTACCAAGTGCACGCGCGGGACATCTTGTTCCACCACCTCGGCATCACTATCTGTGTCAGACTCAGAATCGGACGGGATCGATATCACATCCTCCAAAGTCCATGGGCGATCAAGAAAGGAACAAACTCCCTCAGTTTGTGCCATCGTGCCGGTATAGTGTAAAAGAGGGCTTCTAGAAAGTCTGCGAGGTTGAAGCTATGGAGGTGAAAGCACACGAACACGGTCAGTCCGTCCGTGTGACATAACGTCGAGGTAAGGGGGCCCTACCTACCTCCTAACAAAACTGCTGGAGTCCAAGGTATGACCACCAGCGCCACTTACAAGACGAGGAAGGCGAACTTGTGAGGAATGATGAAAAAAGGTCAAAAAGTTTCATGCAGCATCGTTGGGCGCGGACCCCTTTATATACCCGTTCGTACTCGGCATTACGTACTTCGTAGCTCTGCTACCAAAGCCTCGTCATGCCTCCAAATCTCCGCTCATGCGGCCATGCGGCCTGTGGGATAAGTTTATGGTACTCCTCATTGGCAATATCATCCTCGCTCGCGTTTCTTGCTTATCAGCCACACAGCGTTAATCTCGTGTCGCAGACCATGTTGCTATGTTGTCGAGAGGAAATACTAGTGCATATATTAAGCTAAATGAGTGTGTGCTAGAAGATTTCTAACGTAAAAATCATAGGAAGTGAAATGTCATTATCAAATAGTACTCTTCTACTGACGGCGGGCAAGGCAACTCTCCTTATACATTGCCCGTTTGGCCCGGATTCTCTGTCTCTATTTCCACTTTTACCCAACCAGACCCATCAGCACCCTCCGAGTCGGTCACGCTCGATGCCCTTACGGAATCATTGGGTTGAGATTCCTGGGTGGCTTTCGGAGGTTGCCAGTCTGAAGACACGCTTGGAAGAGTATGCCCAGGACTTTCTTGCCGGTTCGTGGTGCCGAAAAAATCGTTGGAGGGGTCGACTTTCATTTCTAGAAAGCTCGAAGCATTAGCAGTGGGAGGCCTTCGGTGTCCTCTGTCAATTCCAGTCTTCTTCTCCGCCACATTTTCTCCAGAGTCCTCGGCGGCGGCACCGCCAACCGAGAATAGGCTCTCACAGTACAGAGTGGTCAGAAACTATTGACTATACAGGGAAGTAAATGATATTGGGTGCACGGCGTCTGTTCTACTTATGCCTCTCTACACTTGTAATTGAGTGTCTTTACGCTGTGATTAGAAATCATTGTCGATGGATAACCTTAAGCTCCGACCGCGAACCAATACTTGGCACTTCGCCCCCACCAAACAAACAAGTAGTCAGGTTAGGGGTTGGGTCGAAAGTTAATCAATCTTTACCTGTTTATTCATCATACTGAGAGATCCCGCCGTCCTCCAAGAATTACGCCGCTCTCTATTTCTAGTCACCATTCTCTCCCCGACATTGTTTCCCTGAAGGCTTAACTGTTATTGGGGCCGGCTATAACCCACACTCGCTCAAATCTGCCATGCGAAGTCAGGACGTTATGATTGGTGGCGACGCAACCGGGGACTAAAAAGATAAGGTTTTGACTGATGACTTTAATGCTGCGCCCACCCGGAAATATGAATAAACATTTCGACGCAAAGGTCCAATGTCTGATCCGAAGGGAGTAGCAGTTGCTGGCGGTGGCAAATTAATAATCAAGCCGACAGGTTAGTTAATAACTTAACTTGGGATCAGACAAAGAAATTCCCATGGAAGAAAGATGAGTATGACCATTGAGGATAAGTGGGTTCAGTCGGTCTTCATTGACTCACTGAATTGATTCTAGTCGTTCAATTATCGTAGATCGTAATAAATGTGATTAATTAATTGGTCTAACTGTCGATCTACGGGGCTAGAGTTTATAAGGTTAGACCCGCCCAAATAGGGCAGGGGGCTCTAGCAATCACGCCCCGCTAGTCATCGTATCTACTCCGTAATGAGTTAGTGAGTTAGTTAACTTAATTAGAGCTAGGAATGTATCTCCTTGACCCTCAATCTCGCTTACAGGGAACCAATCGGAAACACCAAAAATCACGCAAGTTGATCACCGGTACATAGATATACATGGCAAGTCCACATAAATACAAGTCACTCTGAGTGCCAAATATTCCAACAATTGTCACACAGCGGTACGCCGCATTCCAAACAACCTCTTCGAACGTAATGTTTCCGCACAACAGTCTGTGCTTTTGCACGCCCAAGGACATAGTTTTGCCGCTTCGAAGAGCAACAAGCACAGCAACCACGCTTTTCTCGATGTACTTTTGAGTGTATCTCACCTGCATTTTGTATAGGAATGGCCTCAGGGATGCAAGACGCCTGTGAATTGTGTAGAGCGACTTGTTTCCCGTACTGGAGAAGCAGCTCCTTGCACAAGGCTAGCCGGAAAGCCGTTTGGTCCTTGCATCTAAGCTTCGACGTTTTCGGCCAGCCTTCTCGTTGTAGTAAAAAGGAATTCGTGACAGCTACCTCTGGTCGGTTGTTAATTTTGTCAACTAAAGGTAAGAAATAAGAGTGATGCTATAATAGGGAACTGCGTACCTAAGAGAAACATGTACATCAATGCTTGATGCCCACCACGTTGTATTCTCCTAGGTGGCTCGAACTCGGCTCGCAACTGGTTACCGTTGTCAACACCGTTCATGTGATGGTTATACTCATCAATAAGACGAGGGATCTGTAGCATCTTTGTCGGTTCGCCTTCGACGGATACTCTTGCAGTTTTAGCACTCGTGGACGTTTTCCCAGGCCGTCTACGTAGTCTCCATATCGAGGGCTCGAATCCAGTAAAGCGCGTACTCATAGCTAGTACTAATGCGTTGTCCTTGAAAGCAAACTGCATAACTTCTTTAGTCTTATGCTTCCTTACGTAGAGAGTACCCCAAGCGACAATGTCCTTGGATCTATCTTCAGTCTTTAGCTCTGCCATCTTGCGGCTATCAATCCTCTCAAGACACGTAGTACCTGTAGCAGCAGTACCTTGGTCCCTCAAGAACTCGAATAGCTCAGGTGTACTAAAAAGATTGTCCATAAAGCAGTGATAGCCGTGGCTTGTAGATGGAGGAGCTGGCAGTCGACTAAGGAGATCGATAACAATTCCTTGTGTTGGAGCTAGTTCCGGGTATAAAGAGGCGTCGTATCCGACAGGACCACTACCCTTTGCATGAAAGGACCATTGAAGAAAGTATCCTGAGTCAGCAACTACCCACACTTTGTACCCCATTGGTATAGGCTTTGCAGGAATATGCACAGTTTCCGTGCTCTTCCAGTGTACCTTACCATAGCTTCATCAACGCTAACCTCAGACGCCGGATTCCAGTATCGAACTGATGTTTCTTGTAAGTGGTTACTCCAATTGTTGATCTCATTGAAAACCCCTTGTGGAGGATCCATAGTATCCCAGACACAGAAGCGCCGGTACAGAAGTTGAAAACGATTTCGCGACATGAATCTAGCAATTGGGTGCACTGGATTGGTTGGGGCAGTACTCCAATAGTGCTCGAAGCGTGGTTCGAGATGGATGGACATGTACATCAACATCCCAAAGAACAAGTAGATCTCGGCAGCGTAGGTTGGCTCCCAGGCTTGCTGTCGACTGTGTTTAGTTCTTGGGTCTTCTATATGGCCAGGTAGCTTGATATAGCGTACGTTCATGTATTCGGCCCATTCATCGAGCATGTGGATTGGGCAAAACAGCCTAAAGATATCGAGTAGGCTATCTTGAGGTAGGCCTGTCGAGATACGACGGGGAAAGCCTTGCGAAGGTACTGGCGTAAAGGTGGAAGTGGCCGGTTCGGTCAACAAATCGCGTAGGTTTGGCTTTGGAAGGGGTTTCAGCGGGGACGATAGGGGTATTGGAACGGGCGTGTTAGGCGCTGTAACGGCTGATATAGTGGTTCCCTTTCGTCGTTGTTTAGCTGGTCGATACCCACCAGCTATACTAGTGGCCTTTCGTTTTCCATCTGCCATGTTCACGTTCAGTGTTCCAATCAAGGCAAAATTGTACGGGTATGGACTTTGGGTGGAGAAAATGTCACGGTAGAGTGCATTCGGTACTGGTTTGTCTTTGTGGGTCCTCGTGCACTTGCCATACAAGTGGTTACAGTTTGGCAGTCAAGGAGATAGTAATCACTCCGAGCGGATATGCTTGATGATTCAACAAAGACGGTTGAACTGACTGTTAGGAAAACCTTAATACACGAGATGTTCACTAATCACCCATCCGTCGAAAAGATGTCCCATGCTTTTCGTTCAGCACATTAATAAGGGATGAGACAGAGGGCTTCTTTGAGCTCCGGGACTTGAGTCGGATTATTAATCAGAAGCTAAGTTATGGTCATATATCTCATTACTTTATTGTTCTTATATCTTGTGCGTGATGTTGCTACTCTCCCACCGGCAACTACAGTCGTCTGATCTCCAGCACTCTTTTTCATCCAAGTTCTTCTGCTGTCAAAGTCTGGCAAATTAGCGAATCCGAAGAACTACAACATGGAGGTCAATCGCGACCCTGAGAAAGCGATGTACCAGGCGAGTTCGCTCGGAAAGCCCTCCGGACGATCTCCCTCCCCAATGGCGGACCCTATCGTCAACTCCAGCGCGAAGCAGTCAGACGACGAATCCGGCCAAAAGACCGACCCCCGAGACATCTCACAATGGCCCGTCACTCCAGATATACTACAAATACGACAACGTAACGAGACTAACGGTGGGAAATCGAAGAAGCTGGGTGTGACATGGCAGAACCTCACAGTAAAGGGCATCAGCAGTGATGCTCTTTACAACGAAAATGTTCTCTCTCAATTCAACCCATTCGGGAAGGGCAGTAAAAGCCCACCCCTGAAGACTATTATCGACAACTCTTCGGGATGTGTCAAACCCGGTGAGATGTTGCTTGTTCTTGGAAACCCAGGAGCCGGATGCACAACACTGCTTAGCGTTCTATCAAACCACAGAAATGGCTTCGCAGAAATTACTGGCGACGTCTCGTTCGGTTCCATGACCAGTCAAGAAGCCAAACAATATCGTGGTCAGATCATCATGAACACAGAAGAGGAGATCTTCTTTCCAGCTCTTTCAGTTGGTGACACCATCGATTTCGCCACACGTTTGAAGGTGCCCTTCCACCTGCCACCAGACATCAAGAACGAGGAGGAGTACGCCCAAATATACAAAGAATTCCTCTTGAAGTCTCTCGGTATCACACACACTAAGGATACCAAGGTCGGAGATGAGTTCATTCGTGGTGTTTCGGGTGGCGAGCGCAAGCGAGTGTCCATTCTCGAATGCCTTGCGACTAGAGGCAGCGTCTTCTCCTGGGATAACTCCACTCGTGGTCTCGACGCGAGCACTGCGCTAGATTGGACGAAAGCCATGCGCGCCATGACAGATATTCTTGGTCTCACTACAATTGCCAGTCTGTACCAAGCTGGTAATGGCATCTACGAGCAGTTCGACAAGATTCTGATTCTCGACAACGGCAAGCAGATCTTTTACGGACCTCGAGATGAAGCTGTGCCATATATGGAGGATCTTGGCTTCCTATGCGACCCTGCAGCCAACAAGTCAGATTTCCTCACGAGCGTATCGGCGCCTGCTGTACGCACAATTGCCCCAGACTTTGAGGACCGATTTCCTCGATCAACCGAGGAGCTGCTCGCTGCTTATAACAACTCGCCCATCAAGCCAAGGATGATGGCCGAGCTCGACTACCCCAATAGCCCCGAAGCTCAGCAGAATACGGCGGACTTCAAGGAACAGGAGGCTCAAGACAAGCACAAGAACCTCCCAAAGAAAGCTGCGGAGTCCGCAGGATATTTCCATCAGGTGCAGACGGCTACCATACGCCAATTTCAGATCCTCTGGGGCGACAAGCAAACTCTGTTCATCAAGCAAGCCTCTACTATCGTTCAGGCGCTGATCGGTGGCTCACTGTTCTACAATGCTCCGGACAACACGGCGGGCTTGTTCATCAAGGGAGGCTCACTCTTCTTCTCTCTACTATATCCTACCTTCATCGCTCTCGCCGAGGTTACGGATTCGTTCGTCGGCCGACCCGTCTTAGCCAAACATCGAGACTTCGCTCTCCACCATCCATCTGCCTTTGTCTTCGCCCAGGTCATTACCGACATCCCGATCATGCTCTTCCAAATCTCGCACTTTGGAATTGTGCTGTACTTCATGACTGGATTCCAGTACACCGCCCAGGCTTTCTTCATCTTCTGGCTCATCAACTTGATCTCGGCCCTGGCTATGACACAGCTGTTCAGGTTCATCGGTGCCGCTTTCCCGAATTTCGACGCAGCAACTAAAGCTTCTGGATTCACCATCGTCGCTGCCTTCACATATGCAGGATACATGATTCCCAAGCCCGACATGCACCCTTGGTTCGTTTGGTTCTTCTGGATCGACCCCATGGCCTACGCGTTCGAAGCATTGCTCGCGAACGAGTTCCACGACCAGGTGATTCCTTGTGTGGGCCCATTCCTGGTTCCAAATGGCGAAGGATACAGCCCCGAAACAGGAGGCGGGCAAGCATGTACCGGCGTCCGCGGTACGCCTCCTGGAGCAACCAGCATTACTGGTGACCAATACCTGGCTTCCATGTCCTTCAGCCACAGCAACCTTTGGCGCAACTTTGGCATTCTCTGCGCCTGGTACGTTTTCTTCGTGGCAATGACCGTCTTCTTCACTTCCAGGTGGAAGCAGATGGGCGAAGGTGGTCGCGGCCTCCTCATCCCCCGTGAGAAGCAGAAGAAGGTACCTAAGGCCGTGGTTGCGGATGAGGAATCCCAGGCTGTCGAGAAGCCATCCGAGAACTCCGGCTCCGATTCCGAGAAGTCTGACGCAACCATCAACAATCAGCTCGTCAACAATACATCGGTCTTTACCTGGAAGAATCTGACTTACACCGTCAAGACGCCGCATGGCGATCGTCTTCTTCTCGACAACGTTCAAGGATTTATCAAGCCCGGTACGCTCGGTGCTCTTATGGGATCTTCAGGTGTAAGTGCACTAGCAAAGCGACTGACAGATGGTTATATGCTAACATTTTCACTCAGGCCGGAAAGACTACACTGCTCGACGTTCTAGCTCAACGCAAGACTGATGGTACCATTCATGGCTCCGTTCTAGTCGATGGTCGCCCGCTCCCTGTGTCCTTCCAACGATCTGCTGGCTACGTCGAACAAATGGATGTCCACGAGTCATTGTCCACCGTACGCGAGGCTTTGGAATTCTCTGCTCTTCTTCGTCAGAATCGTGAAATTCCCCGCGAGGAGAAGCTCCGCTATGTGGACACGGTCGTCAAGCTTCTACAGTTGGAAGATCTCGAGCACACCCTCATCGGTCGCCCTGGTGCCGGTCTTTCTGTCGAACAGCGCAAGCGTAAGTCTGAATCCATCGAACACAGTCGAGACAGACACTAACAACTTATCAGGTCTCACAATTGGTGTTGAGCTCGTAGCTAAGCCCAGTATTTTGATCTTCCTCGACGAACCTACCTCTGGTCTCGATGGCCAAGCTGCAAACAACACGGTACGCTTCTTGCGCAAACTCGCGGAAGTCGGACAAGCTGTCCTCGTCACGATTCATCAGCCATCGGCCGACCTCTTTGCCCAATTCGACACCCTTCTCCTACTGGCGAAGGGTGGCAAGACCGTATACTTTGGCGATATCGGCCATCATGCAAGGACCGTCAAGAAATACTTCGCTGATCATGGCGCACCGTGCCCCCGAGAGGCCAACCCTGCTGAGCACATGATTGAAGTCGTATCAGGAAGTCTTTCCAAGGGCAAGGACTGGAACCAAGTCTGGCTCAACTCGCCTGAACACGAGAAGATCACTCAAGAGCTTGACACTCTTGTCGCCGATGCTGCCGCCAAACCGCCTGGAACTGTCGACGATGGCCATCAATTCGCAGCGCCCATGTGGGAGCAGGTAAAGCTCGTCACGCACCGCATGAACATCTCCTTGTTCCGCAACACCGAGTACATCAACAACAAGCTCATCTTGCATATACTCCTGTCTCTTTACAACGGCTTTTCGTTCTGGTCGATTGGTAACAGCGTCAGCGACCTCCAGCAACGCCTCTTCACGGTCTTCAGTTTCCTGTTTGTCGCCCCCGGTCTCATCTCCCAGCTTCAGCCTATCTTCATCGATCGTCGCGACGTGTATGAGACGCGCGAGAAGAAGAGTAAGACCTACCACTGGGTGCCATTCGTCACTGGCTTGATCGTTTCTGAGCTGCCCTACCTGGTCGTCTGCGGTGTGTTGTACTTTGTGTGTTGGTACTGGACTGCTGGATTGCCAAATGATACCAAGTGGGCAGGCAGCACATTCTTCGTCGCAGTAAGTTCTCTCTTCTTTGGTTGACTCCTCGCTCCAAACTAACAAACCGTCTAGATGTTTTACGAGATGTTGTACACCGGTATTGGACAATCGATCGCCGCGTACGCTCCCAACGCAACCTTTGCATCTCTCGTCAACCCGCTGGTCATCACCACCCTCGTATCATTCTGCGGTGTCTTCGCTCCTTACTCCCAGATCACGGCGTTCTGGAGATACTGGTAAGCCTCATACGACTATCAACACCCACGAGATCAATGCTAACATCACATTTTAGGATCTACTACCTCGATCCCTTCAACTACCTCTTCGGCGCCTTCCTGACCTTCACCACCTTCTCCGTCGATATCACTTGCGAACGGGGCGAGCTTGCGGTCTTCAATCCTCCTGCGAACGAGACATGTGGCGACTATCTCTCCACCTATCAGCAAGGCATGGGACGTGGCACGAACCTTCTGAACCCAGGCGCTACGGAGAACTGCGAGGTGTGCCGATACACTACTGGACAAGACTACTTGAAGACACTCAACCTGAACGAAGAGTACTACGGCTGGAGGAATGCGGGGCTGGTTGTATTGTGGGCTGGAGTGTTCTACGCCCTGGTGTTCTTGATGATGAAGTTGCGAACCAAGGCGACGAAGAGGGCGTCTGCGTAGACGAATGGTGTTTGTTGAAGAGTGAAAGATTGCCAAGGTACCCTACTCGAAGAAGAGTAAAGACGGAATGCGAAGTTGAGCGCGTACGTGTCAGAACAGATAATAGATTCTTCAAAACGAGCGTCACCGGACGAGACAAAGGTTAGATTCTACTTTGACCCATTACGGCCGGGATACAACTCTGTGAATATCTAGATGCGGCGTATAGCAAAGTAGATCGAGCACTGGGCAAGCAATCCCTTGCTAGGGACGTTAAAAAGCGGAAACGGTCGGAAACACCTCCTGAAGATATTAGGGCAGGTGATGAAGCAAGGTATGCCGAGCAAGAGGAGAGAGCAGCGAAGCGCGCGGATCATGACATGGATTACCAGGAGAAATCATCAACCAAGAGCCTCTCAGACTAGAATACCAAATATGTTTCTGCTGATGTGCTGGAAGGACAGGAGGCGAACCCAGGCAGCTCTCGCCCCAACAGATCACCAGTCACCACAGCTAGGAAGCTTTGAGAATGCAATATGGTCTTAATTACCCAATGAAACTATTACAACAGTCTAAGCTTGGCGCAAGCAATTTTATGATCTAGGATTTGAATTTTCCTTTGTGCAGCTTCAATACCACACCTGAAGCGAAGCCCTCTAGCATAGCGACTGAATTGTCAAACTGATCTGGAGTTTCGCGCTTTCTTTTTGGCCGAAGAAACCGAATGTAGCAAGCTAACTATCATTAATGTTCGCAGAAACTTCAGCAATTTGGAACTATCTATGCTCCCCAAACACAAATACGCCGAAAACGAACAGTGACACCTTTGATGATAGATGCCCTTGTCACCACCTCCTAGAAAAGCCTGGGCTATACCTCGATGAGATGACTGTCTTTCTCTGGGATAGGTTCCAAACTATTGTCACGACCTCTAGTACTAGACGAGCCCTTATTGCCAAAGGTTGGTCTAAAAAGACCGCCTGGCAATGCGCAAGAGAGCAGAATGCTGATTTCTGAGTCTATTACCTGCGTAGTCTGTCTTGGCTTTCAATTGTACCACCTGGTATATGGTGATGAATCTGGATGCGATAAATGGGCTGGATTTAGGGCGACTGGTTGAGCACTACTTGGTAGAATACCTTTGCAAGTAACGCAGTTTCACTCAGACCACGATATCAGATACTGCTTGTATGTGCCCAGGATGAGATCGTTCTCTGGTCTATTTTCCGCGGCCCCACGGATGCTATCGTATTTGAGGAGTTCATAGCCCAGCTTCTCTAGCACTGTGGAAGATGGCCAGAGTATAAATCTGTATTGGTGATGGACAATACATCTTTCCGTCACTCAGAGTCTTGACACATCTCCGCTCTGATGCTTCCACCTATGTAAAACTACAGGCATGGGGTATCATGCGGGTCCTAGATTAAATCCTGTTATGCTTAGAAATTGGGAAAGCACATGTTTTCAGACGTAGATATCATGGTAACAACGATCTCCTAAAATATAGCACGTGATATGTTTTTTTTTTTTGGCGGAATAAGCCATTACGTCGTTGGCATGTGACATCGCTGGTGGCGAATATGAAACAGACGTCCGAGCAGACACAATATTGAGTATTCTTCAGATTGCGCACGGATAATCGCTCCAAATTGGAATCAAGAAACAGGGAACCAGGTTGCGTAGTAAGAATTTTACATACTCTTCATCACCAAGTAAATCCACTGTATTTCCATAGCTTCCAGGGCATTCCTGATATATAATCAGCCCGACTTGGTCAAAGTCTGGGGAGTAGCGTCTACGAGCATCTTCATTGTTAGTAAACCCGTGGGCATGAGATCTCTCTCGGTATGATGAATAAACAGGTAAAGACTGATTAACTTTCGACCCCACACCTAACTGACTATTGGTTCGCGGTCGGAGCTTGAGGTTATCGATCGACAATGAATTCTAATCACAGCGTAAAGACACTCAATTGCGAGTGTAGAGAGGCATAAATAGAACAGACGTTGTGCATCCAATATCGTTTACTTCCCTGTGTAGTCAATAGTTTCTGACCACTCTGTACTATTCCTATTTTCTACCCTGTTTATCACTGTCACGCCAGAGCGAGCACCTCCAACTTCCCCCGCACTCCATCACCACCCCACAGCCATGACGACTCCTACCAACATTGATCCCAAGGATATTCGAGCACACTGGGCCAAATATCAGGGCGACAAGTATGTTGCGGGCTGGGCCTCCCTCTGGGACAAATGTGATAATCTGCCCTGGGATCGTGGCTTCCCCAACCCCGCGCTAGAAGACACCCTGGCCCGGCGAGCTGGCACCATTGGCGGGCCCATCGCCGAGGACGGTGAGAGGCGGAAGGCCCTGGTGCCGGGCTGTGGACGTGGAGTCGACGTGCTCTTATTCGCGAGCTTTGGGTATGATGCCTATGGCCTGGAGTGCAGCGCCGCGGCTGTCGAAGCCTGCAAGAAGGAGGAGAAGGAGAACCATAGCCGGTACCGCGTGCGAGATGAGAAAGTTGGGAGAGGGAAGGTCACTTTCGTCCAGGGGGATTTCTTTGATGATACCTGGTTGAAGGAAATTGGGGTACCTCGAAATGGATTTGAGGTCATTTATGATTACACGGTATGTATACTCACTGCCGCTGTTGGGCTCCATTCCGTCATTGCTAGTATTTTCTCTCCACTTGTACTCTGCGTCCTACAGAGGAACCTGCAAGATGCTTCACTCTGTCTTTAGAATTTTGACGATGTGCCATTTCCAACCCACCCTAGATCCTTCTGGTCTTTCTGGACTTTCCTTCTAACAACCATCTAGTTTTTCTGTGCTCTGAACCCAGAGCTCCGTCCTAAATGGGCTCTCCGACACACCGAGCTCCTTGCTTCCTTACCTGCAGGCAATCTGATCTGTCTGGAATCTCCTCGTCATAAGGACCCCTTGGCCCCCGGCCCTCCATTTGCCTCTCCCTCCGAGGCCTACATGGAGCATCTGAGCCACCCCGGTGAGAAGATCTCCTACAACGATAAGGGTCTAGTCGATGCGGACCCGTTGCGAGAGCCCAGCGAGGCGGGCCTGGAGAGAGTGGCGTACTGGCAGCCAGAGCGCACGCACACTGTGGGCAAGGATAAGAATGGGGTGATCCATGACAGAGTCTCTATTTGGCGTCGACGTGACTAGAAATGTGCCTGCGCATTTGTGTGACCCAAAAAGGGAGAAAATGTAAATGGAAAACATAGGTGAACTTGGAGTCCGGCCCTGGATTTCAAAGGCCAGCCCCTAGACGCTAAAGTGACAGTCAAAATGAAGGGCCGGGATGCAAAGGGCGCTTTTTTAAAGAAATTTCGCGGACATAGGGAACATATGCACTGGAAGAATTTCCTCAACTCCACAGCGGGATCCTGTTTCTAATCGTCGCATCATGCAAAGTAAGCGGAGATTATATCTATTGTAGACAATTATTGTTATTATACATAATTCATGGTATTTCGCACACAGGGTTAAACGCCCAAGAATCATCAAGAGTTGCAAGGCGAATGGCATTCTCAACATCGCGCTTTCGGAACGCTGGTCCGCGACCGAGACAGATAGGGCAGAGGGAAAGATCTACGACAAGGTCAGTACATGCACGGACAAGAAGACACAAAGAACCATTGATCTCGGCATTACTCACATTTAATGAAGCTCGCTGCGTTGAGCTGCGGAGCCGAATTGAACCGGGGACTGGAGAGGGGCGAGCTCGGGTCCTGAATACGAATCCCTCGCTGCTGTAGCAGCCTTTGCACACCACTAGCATCCATCCACTCATCAGCTCCCGATTCATTGATAATTTGCCAAGTTCGAGAGGAAACGGCGAGTCGTTCAGGCGAGTAGCTGTTCCTCCTTGAATTGAGAACTTTTGTCCTCAACTCGATCGTGTCTCCTATTTCGTCGTGCATGACGGCGACGAATCCGGAGATCAAGCAGTTGCGCTCGTCGATGGCCAATCGTTTGCCGAAGATTGCTTTGACCCTTGGATCGTCTCCAGATAAGCTTGTTAATAGATAGTATCCAGTCTCGCAGCATTGTCGGACTAGAAGGTGTGAGAGTGTCCAGCGCCCTTGCTTTAAGAGATTGTCGGGCGATACTGTGGTCGGGAAATTCAAGGCGGGACTAGGGATGGATGAGAAGGGGATATTCGGAGACGACAAGGCTATTCCGAACGGCAGAATTGCCTGTTCTTGGAAAGGTTGCGTGGGGGTTAGTTGTGATAGTCCAGGCCATTGAGCCGCGAGGTCCGACGAGGACTGGAAAGCATCACCGATTATTGGCAATGAATCAAGTTGCGTTATGAGCGGTTTGTAATTTGAGATTATATCTTGTGTGTCGCTAAGCGTGGGAGACGTCGATGGCGATACGTCCGCCGGGGCTGCAGGTTGTTCGGCCTCGTCGCAGCCCCTTTTGGCAAGCGACACGCATTGCTGTGTAATTTTTTGCAGAGCAGCTGTGACACGAGGCTGATTTTGAAGAATCCCAGCCTTGAACAGAAGATTACTGAAGGAAAGGAACGACTCGCAGAGCTCTTCGATGCCCGACTCGAGTTCCTGTACGCGAGATTGCAGATTGACGATCGTGGTCTCTTTTCTCTTGCGATATGCTTGCTGCGCGACGCGAAGCTGCCTTCGACGTCTCTGGATTCCTTGAGTCAGTTCCAACTTGCTCTGTAGTTGCTCGGGATGTGCCCACCTCGGGAGCTTGCTGATCGTCCGTCGCATTTCGTGGCCGGCCTCTCTTGCGAGGCGCGTGCGCGTCAGTCATTGCTTCGACCATGGTGTATTGCTTTTGAGGCCTCTTTTCTATCTTGAAGACATGCTGTGATGTAATGGATAATCTGAGAAAGCGAAAAGGACGTGACGGCGTTGCTTTACTCATCGGGGTCAGGGCGTCGGGACTGTTGAATAATCGAAAAATCGGTGGGTCGCCACGATTGGCCCGAACTGCGCCCAAAGTTTATGGCTTTGAAATTGGCTGGAGTCGGAGATAACGGGCTCTCATGCTCCGTCCGAACGTCATCAACTCATCATCAAGACCGAGCGCGCCGCAACGAGGAATATAAATTCAATCATCGACCTCAGCGTACTCCATAATTCTCCATCTCCATTGCTCCGAAATACCTTCATCCGCAGCGTACAGCTCTCGCAACATGTCTTCATTCACTCAGCCGATGCCAGTAGTTGCCTGCGGCAGAATACCCGCGATGGGGAAATCAATCTCCCAGCACCTGCTGCCTGAATATGAAGGTTCTTGATATACATTCCTGAAAGAAACAAAGTATGGTGCTAATGCTCCTCAGTCATCCACTTCAGCCTGTCATATGAGGCTGCAGAGGCTGAGCTCCCGCATCTGCTTGCAGGTCGCGAACCTCAGTCTCGGAGCCCCAATGAGATCGGAACCCACGATTACAGCCGGCCTCCTCGCGCGGTAATCTTCGGTCGCGGCTATGAGCCTCAGCAGGTTGAAGAGCTTAAGAAGAAATTCGCGGGTGTTGCTAAAGAACCTGTTGCTTGGGTGAGGGGGAACCCAGCGGATTTGCCTGCCGGGGCCGCTGGGCCTGACTATGCTCAGAATATCGCGGCGGATATGAAGAAGGTGCTTAAAAAATGGAGGGACGGGGGAGGAAAAGATGAGGAGATTTTGGTGTACTAGTTGCTTTGTCGGGGAGAGATTATCTGATGCCTTGCTTTTTGCCAGTTCGAATCTCACAAACACAAATTCAAGGGCCGATATCAAGGATATTTGTAAGTGGTATTGGACTTCGCTAGTTGGTTCCCTGGGCTTCGATCTTTTGGCGGTCGATGTACTTTTTCTGGTCGAGGCATAGAATGAGAATAGGAGATTGAGCATCCAAATGTTTACGACAAAAGGTATATCCGCCTGCGCCCTATCCTTCATTTCTAGAGATCAAGCCGTTCCTGTCCAGAATTGCTTCTCTACATTTTAGTTGCGTTATAGAGTCCTAATAGTTGTTCTTTATACATGATCTTGTGAGGTCCTTTTCCAATTCCAGGCAGCTACTGGCAAAATCCATCCCTAAGAATTATAACGTAGAAGGGCAAGAATACATTTAAATTATTATTTATTTATGAATTCATCGACAGTCCCAATCGCCAGTGAGGCAACTATACAGCGTTCAACTACACATACAAATGCTTCCACCTTTCGCTTCCAGATACCAAGCCTTTCCTAACAGAATTGCTTCTTCCGTTGAGTTACATGTTTCTGCTAGGCCTAATGGCTGTTCTGTATCTATGAACTTGTTAGCCCTTCTCGGCCCTCCTGTACTTCTGTTAACAATAATCACTCATATGCATTACGCTGGTTGCGCATATTGGAGTATTGTGGATGTGGCACCGCTCGGAATTAACCGAGCAGTCCAGTTCTCAACATCATCTTGGAGTTGGAACTCTGAACCCTGAACAAGTTATCCTACCGTTCTACAGTGGAAGGCGAATCACCCGTCGCCAAAAGTGGATAGATAGCGATAATTGCGGGGCTCAAATCTGGACAACTGTGGCTGCGCACTGTGGCGGCGATGTACTGTGAAAGTACTCTGCTGCCTAAAGAAAAAGCTGGACTGGATTTGGCTTTTAATTACCCTCGGCGCCCCCAACCCCCCTTTCCAAAAAAAGAAGAGGGAAACAAAGCGCCTATTTACTGTTTCGAAAGAAAAAGGAAAAGAGCCTGACCCCTGAGCACAACACTATGCTAGCCGTAAAGGCTAGCGCTGAAGTACCAGGTCACTGTCCTCCAAATGTCAACCCACTGACGGAGCCGTTGATAGTCCCGGCTTGGAAGCCCGAATTCTGATCACCAAACTTCACAGATGGCTGGCTTCGAGCTTCAGTGGTGGTTGTAGAATCGTTCTCCTGCGATAGCTTCCGTCGTGATCCACCCGCAGCCGCATCTCCATCCTCCCGTGTGTATCGTTCCAGCAGTGCTCTTGCCGCCGCCGCTGCTGTAGCTGCTGCATAGTCTTGCCATGCTTTGTTCTTGTGACTGTCTGAATAGTCACATATGCCCTTAATAACAATGCATGGCATCTCGTCCCACACTCCCGCACCCTCCATCTCAAAAGCGATAATACCATGCTCTGCAGATATGCGATCGCGGTCTTTCCCCGACTTCATGACAGTATTGCCTGAGCCTAGGCAGCCAATAAAGATTACTGGGTCGGGACTACTACCTGCATTTAGTCGCTCCCTCTTCACCAGGTAGGCATCATTGCAATCAAGATCCTCGCAAGAAGCCTTAGTAGCGGGTTCGCAGATGTGGGTGGATCTATCACGGCATGTATCGCAGGACTTTTGGTGCAAATGGCGGTAATTTGGTAAGAAAAGTTTGTCCCCAGTCATCCCCGGATAATGATACTTTGCTCGCCGCCGCTTGCGAATTGCTGTTTCTTGTAGGCTCTTGAGATAAACCACGGCTTTCCCTTGCAGCCTCTCATGTCCAAACTCTGTCTCGACGCTTGCGAGAAGACCGCGAATGTCCTTATTGGCCCTGCCAAGGCTATCGTCGATCGTTTTCTTGACCGCGAAGTGGCCTGGGTACTGTCGTCCATAATCGTACTGGACGATTGTTTTGCTGATAACAACATCGCCCAGAAAAACATCGCTACCGTTGATCTTGGGGACCCCACCACAGACTCCGATAATTAGGGTTAACTTCAATCTTGGAAAGCTCGAGCGTAAGCAAGCAGCCGTTGCAGTAGCATTCGTTGTTCCCATCGCAGGAGGAATAGCCAGGACAACATTGTGGGAGCCCAAATGCCCTGTGATATAAGTGTTGGTATCTCCTCTCGCCCGGCCGAAAGTGTCCCCATCGTTGTCCCAGAATTCATCGAACAGCAGAGTAACGGCGTCGGCTTCGCATGGTAAAGCGCAAATGATTGCGATGCGAAAGTCTTCGCGACTTGTAGGTTTTACGTATGGAGCCATATTGGGTATGTGAAGGACGTGGAAAAGGTGAAGGCATTTGAATGGACTTCCAGTGGAGGAGGCGAAGTCGTGCGGCTGGTGACATAGCCTCATGCAGCACGACGGCCAATCTCAGGCCTAGTCAAATGTCTACCCAGGCTTCCCAACTTGTTGCCATCATCCGAGAGCTGTGCGAACTTACCCTGCGATCCATCTGCTTTGAAGCACAATTGAGTAACCATCAACCAGCTTCTCCGCCATGATGACCGCCATCTCCTTCGGCGACGCTAACTCTGGGTTTCAAGCGGGGACCATCAACGGCCCCGTCAGCACGGAAATCCACCACCACCCCGCTACAGGTAGGCGGTGATTATCCACTAACCCGTTCGCCTCCCATCGCTGACCAAGGAACAGAGCGATTGGAAACGCCGCCGAACCCATCGATCTTAATACCATTTAGTCGCGATAAAGATTTTGTGGAGCGGGATGGGATACTCGACCAAATTTGTCAAACCTGCAGCCAGCCAGGGGCACGGATTGCGCTCGTTGGACTCGGAGGTGTCGGGTAGGTCTAAGGCAAGAAACACTGCTGAGAAGAAAGCCGCTTATATGTGTGAAGCAAATCACAACTCGCCATCGAATACGCGTACCGCATACGAGAGCGATCTTGCGAAACATGGGTCTTCTGGGTCCACGCGAGCAACGCCGCGCGGTTTGAGCAGAGTTTCCGAGACATCGCGAGCTGCGTCAAGATTTCCGGGCGGCAGAACCTAAAAGCCAACATATTTCAGCTCGTGCACGATTGGCTACAGGACGAGAGGAGGGGGCCTTGGCTGATCATTCTCGATAACGTAGACGATGCGAGTTTCTTGACGTTGCCGAGCCCTGGTGCCGAAGCAGAGGCGACAAAGACAGAGAGTGCAAACTCAAGACAGCTAGTATCGTATCTCCCGTATTGCCAGCATGGGTCAGTTCTTATCACCTCGCGAAGCAGAGGTGCCGCATTAGAGCTGGTTGACTACGCCGATATCATTGCGATTGAGCCGATGAGTGAGAGCGACGCCTTGCAGCTGTTTCAAAACAAGCTTGGCCAACGCAATGCTGATGCTTGCACGACCGAGCTAGCTGCTTCGCTCGAATATATGCCACTTGCCATTGCTCAAGCAGCAGCATACATCTTGCGGAGGCACCCACGGTGCTCTGTGCGAAAATATCTCGATGAATTTCGCGAGAGCGACAAGAGAAAGGCCGGTTTACTTGGTGAAGAAGGCGGAAAACTCCGTCGAGATGCCGAAGCCAAGAATTCGATTCTAATCACATGGCAGATATCGTTTGACTATATCCGTCTAACGAGACCATCGGCAGCAGACTTGCTGTCGCTGATGAGCTTTTGTGATCGGCAAGGCATTCCCGAAAATCTATTACACGGCCAATGCGACCGTAAAAGCAGCTACAATGAGCAGGAGCCACATGACAGCATGAATGATACGCGTGATGGAAACAACCACAATAATGCTGCTGACGATGATCAGAAGAATATTTGCAGCGATAGCGATTCGACGGAACTACAATCAGTTCGTAATGAGAGCGACAGATTCGAAGACGACATTATAACACTACGGAATTTCTCCTTCATCGTTGCCAATGACAACGGGATTACCTTTGAGATGCACAGGTTGGTGCAGTTGGCAACGCTTGAGTGGCTCAAAGCTCATGGCATACAAGAGCAGTGGAAGCATCGCTTCCTTGTGAGGCTCTGCGCAGAGCTCCCAACAGGAGAATATGAGAACTGGGCGAAATGCCAGGCGCTTTTTCCGCATGCGCAGTCAGTAGCTTCGCAACAGCCAGAAGCCGAGGAGTCAACAAGAGAGTGGGCTACAATCTTATATAAGGCGGCATGGTATGCCCTTGCGATGGGAAGAGGGGCGGAGGCGGAAAAGCTGTCTATTCGGGCCATGAAAGCAAGAAAAAAGATATTTGACGGTGAGCACGAGGATATAGTGTGGTCTTTGGCGATGGTAGCGTCGGCGTATAGCCTAAGAGGCCGATGGGAGGCGGCGGAAGAGCTACAAGTGCAAGTGATGGAGACTCGCAAGAAGAAACTCGGAGAGGATCACCCTGATACGCTGACCAGCATGGCCAACTTGGCGTCGACCTACATGAATCAAGGCCGATGGGAGGCGGCAGAAGAGCTGAATGTGCAAGTGATGGAGACTCGCAAGAAGAAACTCGGAGAGGATCATCCTGATACGCTGACTATCATGGCCAACTTGGCGTCGACCTACAGGAGTCAAGGCCGATGGGAGGCGGCGGAAGAGCTGAATGTGCAAGTGATGGAGACTCGCAAGAAGAAACTCGGAGAGGATCATCCTGATACGCTGACTAGCGTGAACAATTTGGCATGGACATATTGGAGTGAAGGACGACCTGAAGAAGCTAAAAGCTTAATGAGACAATGTGTCAAGTTAAGGCGAGCTAAATTGGGCGCCAGCCATCCAGATTACTCGTCTGCCGCTGGGACTTTAGCTAGGTGGGAAAGTGGATGAAAATAGCCATACACTGAATCCTTGTCAACCTGCCTTGGTCTTATGTTCTTATGAAGAAATACGTTCCATTCAAAGTCATAGTGGATACATGTGGGATTGTTTCTACCGTATTATTTTGTAGAAGCAGAGGCAGTCTTGTCTCGCAGTTCGATGGTGACTCTTGTGGCTCAGATGGCTCCCCCGCTTGCCGAGAATCTGGGCTATCGGTGGTCGGATTTAACTCACTTCCATGATGCTGCGTTGCCTCAAACGGCGACGAACAAGGTCGAGGATAAGAACGAGGACGAGAGCAAACACAAAGGGCTGGTCTAGCACGTGTGCACCATCAAGCCTCCCTTGCCAGGCCACTCCCCATGCCATTCTCTGCGCTTGTTTTCTCCTCCCACAGCAGTAATGCTGGCGATTGGTGAGATGATCGGCCGTAACCGTGCAGTAATCAAGGGTCCTGTGGTGGTGGGGGGTGGCTGTATTTGAAGAAAGCAGTGGGTCTTGTGTGCAAGGCCGGTGCCGGCGCCTCCCGTTTCTTACGCCAGGCCACCGTGTGGTACGGTAGGTAACCGTAATCCTACCACACCATCTGTCGGTTTGGTGTCCTCCAAAAACGGACACCACGGGCTCCATTTCTGGAGGCACACTCCTCCATATATGGAGGCATTGGAACCGCGGAGAAGAGCTTGACGGGATCGTGAGTTTTACTGGCGGCTGTGGTCGTATGTGACAGTTCGTGTGCATGATTGACTAATAAATCCTTGGTCCTAGGGAGAGAAGCTAGAAAGACGCAATCTTTTATGGCCTGGTCGACCTTGTTACTTGCTCAGATTGTGTTGAAATCGAACAATCCTCCCAAAGTTAGAGGCCCCGCCCAACCGCCACGAAAAGACGAACAGATTTCCTTCTTGCTGGTGGGTTTGCTAGCTGGCTCCTAATTTCAACCTTGCAAGCTGGATTAAACTAAATAGCCCGTTTTGATGAACCTACTAGATAGAACTCTGATTCACGACTCCCTACCTAGGTAGTTCACAAATAACTCAACGCATTGCCATGGCCATCACGTGCCACTCTGCTGCTGCCTAACACACGCTTGAACGCGTAAAAAGTGAACTCAGCTACGCGAGGAGACCGAAAGCACTATTGGCATCAATCCTCACCTTCGTCTCACCTCCTTCTCACCCAGAAAATTGGCGTGGAGCGTGTTTTCAAAGCTCGTGCCTCCTTGTCTTCAGAATTTGCCATCATTTCTGTAACACGCATTGTTTGCTCGTCAGCCAACTCGCCACAGCCAAAACTTGGACCATGGAGCAGACGTTTAAGCTTGTAGCTCCCAATGCCAGGCTGACCGAGAGATATGGAGGCAAGCTTGAAGAGATGCTTAGCGACGGCACGGCCGAGGCACTCGTCAAGCTACTCGCCATCCCGGTTCGGCCTAGGATTGCCGTGAATCCAAACCGATTTGCCTCGCAGATTGCTTCACGAAGAAGCCGTATGTCGGCGACCGTAGCCTTCAAGCGCAGAGGCAACGCCGAACTGCGAAAGTGCCCTCCACGACTTCTGAACAAGACCACGACAACTGCTGGAAGCCGCGTACCGAATTCACAACCAGCCACACTTGCCGGGCTCCCTACCGAAATTCATCGACTCATCTTCTGTCATCTAGTACGAGAAGAAGAAGTCCTCAACCTCGGATTGGTGAATCGACACCTCTGCCATGTCGCTCGAGAACAGCTGGTGGCTAGTTTTTTCTCGTTATTGGCGCCCTGGGCTTGTCAAAAGATTGTATATGTGGGAGAAAACACCGAGCCAAATGACTACCCCCCAGGACTGTTTTCGGACGCAGAGCTAGAAGCCCTCGGCAGACAGGAATTTGACGTCTATGACGAGGACGATGGATATTATATTAGTATCATGACAGTATCCAACCTGCATCACTTTACGATGCCGGAGGTTTCCAACATAGAAGGACGGCGCAACCTGAAATTCGAAACAGTTGAGTTGGGAAACTTGTTCTCCCAGGTACCGGCTTCCGAAGACGCTGCGCTGACATATTTGGGCCCGACCAAATTTCCTAGTTACAGCCAATACTTCCCTCAAGACCAGCCGTGGATTCTTCGAAACCTCACCACCAAGCAGTTTGTACGTGCAGAAGCCATTGCCCTCCAGCGGAGATTCATTCACGGCCCCGAGATTGATTTTTTGGGCTTTGGCCACGTCATCCTGTTGCGCATCTGCTGGTCGTCTCAGCCTGTCCCCGAGGTGTATCCGGAGAATATAGTGAGAGGAAAATGGGCAGGGCACTGATTCGACATCACTTTGCTGGCCAAACGCCAGGAAGAGACTGGCGCCGGACAAGGTTGGACCGATATAAGCGACGAAATTGCAAAGGAGATTGCTACTTTTTGTGAAGCCAATGTGGGCCCAGGCTGGCGTTCGTGTCTCTGTCAACGAAGGTTCAACCCATGGTAGTAAACGACGGGCCGAGGCTGAAATATAATGTTGACTTTGGCACATGATTACATCACACCGACTAGCCGCTAGGATGGGAGAAAAAGGGTGCGATTCCAAGAGTGCTATCCACATTGTCAATTCCGACAGGGGAGTTGGGGTGTCGCGCTTGTCACTTTGGCTGCTGGATACATGCAGGGGAAACAAGTAATAACTTGCTTATTGAGCTTGAGTGAGGAGGGGTCTGTGGCTTAGTGAATTGATTGCATTTATTTTACACACTCAGATGTTGAAGTAAACACTCCCGCTTAAGACGCTTATCATAACTACGAGGTAATAAATACCTTGTATACTAGGTCTATGATATGCCTCTCTCACATACAAAGGCATGCTATTATAGTTTATAGAACGGTCTCGTGAGGCTTTTGTCAGCATTAGACCGATGCATTCCCGGAAACAAAGACGTGCGGAGCCCTACATCGTGGATTTTCAGCAACACCAGACTGCATGTGCCCTGCACTCCCTGTTCAGCCGACCGCCGACGGTCTGCATACAAAACTGTTCCGTCTTTGAGGGACACGTAAGACGTCTCAAACGTCTCAAGATCCGTTCCATCTAGGCTAGAGTCTGGTTCTAGCGTGGCCTTGTGTCCTGGCCCTTGTAATATTCATCAATCCATGCCTTCATCGTAGCCAATATCTCGTCCATAATCTGGCCAAGCTCCGGGTTCACAACGGCCTCTTGAGCAAGCATACCATTGCAATGCGCCGCCTTGGGAATGACCCAAACGGGAGCCCCGGGTGTCGACTGCAATGGCCCGCCTGGCCGTGCATCTGCTGATACCGTGGCCGGCCTCCACGGGTCGTATTCCCCATTCACCCACATGAGACGCGTGGTGTTCACATCAACATGATGCCAACCGCCGCCCATCCTTTTCTGAGTTTGACCGACGTTTCGGCCCGTAGCAAGCCCATATGCATGGATGCCTTGTCGCGGGAAGAGGTTTCGACACTGCATTCGGCCATATTCCACGTCGAGGTACTTGGATACAATTCCCGTGGTGTCTTGAGGGCCAGAGACTTGCCAAAATTCAAGTCTATGACAAGTTGTGCGTGAGCCGCGACAGTGTCTGTGTATTCATGTAGTTTATCCTGGGTGAATCATGTACTTACGGCTCGTTGCAGAGGAACCAATACCACTGTCTATTGAGTGTGTTATTTACGGAGAGATCCTTGTATAGGGGGCTGTTCTTGTCATTCATATCCAGGCACGCGACGGTGCTATTGTCACTCCAGTAGCCGTATTCCGCACACACTAAATTTATTTGCTAGTGTTGACGCTTTACCATGTCTCGTTGAAGTAAATGACAACTCACCTCCGGGCAGATATACTTCCCTGGACCACTTGGCAAAGCCGTCCAGGGCTCTGCTGGTGCCAACACCTTCCGCCCCTGGAGGCGTAGTACGACAGCCATTCGTGGGATTGTCTTTATCCGGGCACATGTTCTATTTGTGTCATGTTAATAGATACTGGAGGAGCACGAGACCATGATGGGACAAATGATTAACGCAGAATGTACCTCGAGGTAATCGCAGAACTGGTACAACGGGTTCGGTTTGTCTGACCTAGCAAACGTCATGCCTTGCCACTCTTGAAGGCCGCCAAGAATAGACTCTACAAAATCATTATCATGGGCGAGAGCCTCAAGGCCAAATGTCTTCTTCAAGGAGTGCTTTTGGCTCTTAGTCCCACTTGATAAAACTTTATCAATTTGCTCAGTCGCCCGTTGCATGTCGGTGGAACAATTCGTAGGCATAGCTGCTTCGATAGGCTCATAATATTGCCAAAAGTCGGAAATGATTTCAATCACAGCACTTGTACAGTGGTACGCCCAAAAAGTGCCGGGTGCGAGATGATGCGTCCAGGCTGCAAGAGCACCAGAATATGAGCAGCCCGTTAAAATCCACGGCACCTTTGTTGGCTTGGACGCTCCATCAACATCAAATGGTAGCTTAGCATTACGGGCAAAGTAAATCAAATTTTGGATAGCGTTCTCAAGGGTAAGGTATTGCAGATTAGTGGTAGACAGACTATCATGGGGCGAGCTCTTGCCCCAATATCGATGCTCGAGCACGATAACGGCAGCGTTATTAGTCTGGGCAAACAGGCCCGGAAGGGTGTTGTTGGTGGTGTAGAAGCCATCGACCACATCTTCGCCTGGCGTATTTAGCACGATTGGTGAGCCAGGTCCGGCATAGTACTCGGCGTTGTATAGGTAGTGTTGGGTAAAGGTGCCAAGGTTAGGGTTATTATGGTCAATCAGCTGCTGGAAAGTACCCTCTTGGGTAGGAATATTGGATCTCCTGCTGTACTCTTTGGGCGGACGAGACGGCAGACGGTTGGGGTGGTGACGCCGGTGAATGCGAGCGGCTGACGGCGCGGCAAGCAAGAGGCTTGTTGCTATGTTGATGCAGCTACTCGCGCGCATCTTCGCACAATGACGAACAAATAATAAGTAACAGGTGTGAAAGATGACCAAGGACAGGTGAAGAACGGGATTTATCGATAGACGTCAGAACTGACATGTACATGTATATGGTTGGCTGTGACAAGGGCAGGATAACGTGGCTCAGAACGTGTGCTCAAACATTGACTCAAAAATTGATTTAACAGTATTAAAGGTCCTTGGATTCCTGGGACGCCTTGACGGATCAGAGGTCTCTATAAATACAACAAGTCTGCAAGGGCTAGCGCCTGAGACAGCCCTCGCTCAAGGTCTGTTTCCGGTCTCTCGTGATACCTTCCTTTATTGTTGTGTAGCCTTTGTGGCCGAGAACTTTGTTCAGGCCCTTTGCTCTGTGTCATTGGCAGAAGCTCGACGCTATCTATATGAAATTGATGTGACCGCTTCCTCGGAGCCTCCTTGCAGTTGTTCCAATCCCCATGTGACATTATGTTCATACTTGTATCAGACCAGCCCGACAGGACTAACGTAGTAACAGACACGAAGTGGCCAATAAAGATGCTGACGTGGGAATTAGTCAAACAGATAGATGGTCATGTTTCCGAAACAGGCTGTGTAACTGACTCTCAGCTGCATCGGTGATTTGCCGCCGCTCGGTGTCCATGAAGCCCATGTGTGGCAGCGCCATGGGTTTGTATTCAATAATTAAAAAAAAGAAAAGAAAAGAAGAAGAAAAAATGCAGGTGCACTCGTGCCACGCCCTCACTTTTTTGGTTCCGTCTTCGCCTACCCCATTGGTACTTTTGTGCGGATCCGGAAGGGTACGGGCTTTACAAAACTGAGGAGTTGTTCTGACGCATGGAGACTTTGACACTCCCGAGATTCTGGTCCAAGGGGACAAGGTGATGCCCATCTTGGACTGGGAGATGTCGCCTTACTATCCTGCTTACTGAGAATATAATAAGGCCTGGTTGCGGCCTAAGCGGGAAGGTGTATGAGGTCAATCGGAGCAAGGCTGTCAACCGGATTCTGAGGTCGTTTCACAAAGAGCTCGCAGCAATATGGACGTAAAATGAGGCAATACTGATAACGCAAAAACTCTTGGCGTAATTCACGCTCCCTCCTGAACTCGGGCGATGGGCCTGGCGATGTCCCAGCCAACCCTGGAGACGATGAAATTACAAATGTCGTCGATTTCATCAGGAATCTTGTACCAGTGCCCTTGGTCTTTGTAGCATTTCCATTCAACCTTATAGCCTGCATTCCGCACGAGTTGTGCCGCCGCCTCTCCCAACACACACGGCACCTTTTCATCCGCCATGCCATGGCCAAGAAAAACAGGAGTCCGGCATGCCGTCTTCTCCTGCGAGGGGCTCTCCAACGAGGGAAGACTCAATAGATCTCTTTCCAACACCTGAGCCTTGACGGGGCTAGCCTGCGCAGCCGCGTCCTGCGACTCACTGGGACGTGTGAAGGGGTCGTCGCTGTCAATGTCGGCCTGCACAGCGTCCTCAAGCTCATCTTGATACGTGAGAAAGCCGCTCATGCCGATATAACCACCAATAGGGTGTTCCAAAGACAGCAGTACGGCAAGCGACATGGCGCAGCTCTGGCTCAGCCCCCCGATGATGAGGTTTTGAGGCTGCACCTTCTGGAGCTCCGTCGCCATGATGTCCAGTATTTCCCGAGCAGATTCAGCCAGCCCGTCCAGCTGTCGTTCTTTGCGGTACAAAGGATCTGTAAGGCGGGCAATGTCGAACCACTGCGTCAGCATGGACCGGCCAAATGCCGTAGAGCGACGGCGCTTGGAAGTGGGAAAAACGAAGCGGGCGCCGGGAAGGAGGTCTGTGAGCTTGTGGCCAGATGATGTGAGGCCGGTGTCCAACAGCTCTGTGCCAAACTTTTCGCCGTTGGAGCCCAGCCCGTGGAGTAGGATGAGGGTATGGCTGTGCGGTCCTCGCGGTTCGACGACATATAGTCTTTCGCGTGCCGTGAGGCTGGCCATCGCAGATGAGCCGGGGGAAGATATCCCGCGTTTGGGAACTACAGCGTGCCCGCTTGTCTTTAAGCAGGGGTTCAAACAAGGAAGAAGGAAATGTCTCGGTACATAGAGAATCGAGCTGGATTGGTAAATGTACGAGTTGCCTTACGATTGGCCAACCTCGATTGCCTCGTGCCTTGTCATGCTCTTCGCCCCGCTGCTGCGGTCCAATGCCTGTCCTTGATATGTCTGCCGTCCGAAAGCTTTGTCCCAAACAAACAGGTGATGGCCTCGTGTACGCCTCGGTTGGCTGAGGTCTCATGGAGTTCCACTCACCGAGTCACTCGGCTCCAGATCCGGTCAGTGATGCGGTGTTTGCGGGGTGGAATCAAGGCAACTGGAATCTCAATAAACCAATCCAAACCAACCATCTGCTGCATTCAAATCACAACACCGATGATGTGTGGTATTGTACGACATGGCGAATGCTGAACCGTGCATTTCCGCAGTTCCCTTAAGAGTCCTAGGTTGGCACGTCATATGCATGTGAAATATTCGGCGTTGTCGCCTCAATCCACTACAACAAATATATATTTGACCCATTACCACAGATTCGCTTGTTTAAGTGATTGGAAAGCGTTAGCATGTACCACTTGAACTACATCTTAGATCAATAGCATGGAACAAGAAATCCTGCATAGCCATGTATAACAAACCCTAGAAAACGGCAACTCTGCTTCCAGCGCCATATGCCACATGGTCGTGATTCACGCCACCCATCCTCTTATTGCATTGTCGGCGGATGACTGCCCAACAAGGTCTGCGCCGCTGCTAGCTGCTCAGCCGAAGGCATATTCGCAATCATCAGGTACAAAACATCCTAACGTCCAGATTAGCACACGCATAACCACAAAATACCAACCACCCAGACAGTCAATCCACGGCGCAACATACCTCGTGCATAAACTTCCTAACACCCCGGATCAACGCCCCAGGACCAATTGTCCCCAGAACCGTCGGCCCCCTCGCGCTTCTCCTGTCCGTCCTCCGCTCACGCCTTTCCGCCCGCCGCTCCCGTCTCGCCATCTTGCGCTCGCTGAGCCTGCCCGTGACCGCGCCGCCCGTCAGCAGGGCAATCAAGCTGCCGCTGCCCGCGGGATGATTCGGATCAGAGTACCGCGAATGGAACTCGGGCTTGACGCCCAAGTTCGCCAGCCCACTGCTCGGATGGTCCTTTGCAAACTGCGCCTGGCCCCGTTTGTCCATGTACTCCATGGCGAAGAGCATGCCGCGCTTCACGCTGCTCGGCTGCCTGGCCGCCTCTTCCACCGCCTCCCTCCCCTGCGGTGTGCCGGCCAGCTTGTCCAGGTCGGGGAACACCAGGGGCGCCGACTCGGGCCACTCAAAGTCTGTCGTTGCGTTCGAGGCCTGCATTCGCTTGCTTATTCGGCCCGTCGTGCCTTGGGCGGGAGTGGACACGCTGTCCGCTGCTTGCTCTAGTGCCGCGTCGAATCTGGCCTGGCTGACGACTTCGCCGGGCCGGCTGGGCTTCCAGGTCAGGATGACGGCGATGAGGCCGAGCGGCCGGAAGAATTCGGCATTGATCTTGTCTAGGAACGCGTTTGTTTTGGAGCGGCTGTGTGCTTGGAGGCCGACTTGCGTCGCGATCTGCGCTGAGATGGCGACGGCAATGGTGATGGGTTCTGGGACGCTTTGCGCAGCGACACTGGCGATGTTTATGGCGTAGATCCATGGCGACGGCCTCGTTGCCAGGTTTAGTTGCTCGATAAAGTCTGTAAACGTGGGCTGGTCAATGCCCACGTTCTCGAGGACAGGTGCGTATGCGTGGATGAACCCGCGGGCTCGCTCGCCGGGTCGCCGCTGGGGAATGATGACCGGCACCGGCAGCTGGTTTGTTTCTGATGAGGGCTTTTCCTGTATTTGGTGACTGGCAATGAACCGACGAGCCATGTCGTCTGCGTCGTCTTGGGTAGCGGTTGCGTAGTCGGGAGGTGGTGCGAGCTCAGTCTGCGCATCGTCAAGCTGCCACGCTGCCTCGTCCAACTCGGGAGAGGCTTCTTCACTGGCATCTTGGTCGCTGTCAGATGAAATGGGTTCCTCTTGGGATACTGGTTTGCTTCCCCCGCCGCTGGCGACCGCCGACCCCGGGGTGATGCCATTGCCGGCTCGGGAGCTCTCGCCAACCTCGTTGTGCGCCCCCGCTGCTGCGGCCGCGGCCTTCTTCTTGTCGTCTATTTTTTCTTTGTGGTGGTGAATGCTCTCGGAGGCGAAACCGATGCCGCCGGCCACAGCTCTCACGAGGCCACTTATTGGACCTCTGCGTCGGCCGATTCCTCCAGCGCCAGACGCGGCTTCGTCAGATCCATAGCGGCCAGTATTACCTGCGCCTGAGACGTTATTTTCACGATAATTCGACATTGATTCAAGACGGGGAGCTATGGACGCAAGGAAACGGGGTGTCAAGATGAGTTGACTCCTTCCTAGAAAACGGGTTTGGCAATTGAAGCCTCTTGGAGGGGTATGAGCTCCTCAGCAAGAGTCCGGTAGGCTTGCGTAAGATTTGTCCTGAATGCGGCGCTATCGAACTCTGAGGATTCAGGGCGGCTGCTGATAGCTCCTGGGGGCGTTTGTGTAGTTTTGTCATTGGCCCGATGGAATGGGTTGCTGGTTTTGACATCCGTCACTCCCGCATCATGGTATGTGGGGGATCAACGGCACCATGGAATTTCATGTGGAGTTTACACGTTGGCAAGATTCTGCTTGAAAGCTTGGTCATTTGTTGTGCGGAACATGTTGCTCAATGACTGTGGCTTAAAGATTGCGATTATGGCAGTCGAAGTACTACGGCAACTATTACACCCTAAGGAATACTTGGCAAAGAAAAGTGAAGCAAAGGCAGTTGGAGCTGATTACCATCCGAATCCAATGATGATTCATGGAGCTATCTCTTCGTGATGATGCCGATAAGCGCCGACGTAAGGACTCCAAAACACACCCATGGGGTCCCAAGACTTTTTCAAGTGGTGAAGCTCCATGATTCTCTCGCCCGTAAAGATATCCTTCAAAGGCTCCTTGTATGGCATTATATTCGTGATCGTCCTCGGCGTCGCACCATCCTCGCTGCGACAAACGTGCAGCACATCATCCGCATACGGCAGCAGCTTCTCAAGGGAAGACTGCGTAGTGCACCAGGTCGCCACAACCAGAAAAAACCCGCGATCCCGCGCCTCGAGGAACATGTGCTTCCCCGGGTCCGAGTTCCCCTTTGCCTCGAGGACGGCCGGGTTAAAGGATTGGAGGGAGATCAGCGACCTGTGGGCATCCGGCAGCTCGTCGGTAATGGCGAGCCATTTGGCAAAGCTCGAGGTGATCATTTTGGCATTGATTTTCCCCAGTCGCGCGCCATATGTCGATTTCAACCCCCCATGAACATTCAGAGGCTCTAGCGTGTCATTCACATGGGTGGCATCGATCATCTTGGAGTCTACCTGAATGGCGGCGTTGGTTAGGTCCGCCGCGAACAAGACAGAAGCGGCTTTTTCGGCATCACTCGCCGGACCAAAATACTTGACGGAAAGAATAACAGTGGGACTTCCGGCCATGGGCGTCCCAGGAGGCGCCCGTTGGAAGATGAGCTGGGTGTAAAGAGGGCCGGGGACAGGAAGCAACGCCAGGTAAGCCTCGACGGCAAGCGCCAACGCTGGAGGCGGGAAGACCATGACCCGTGTCCAGATCTTGTTGTCTGTGAGCTGGAGATCTGCGAGGGGATATACCCTCATCGTGGCCGATATGACAACTCCATGCCCTTGCCCGGCACCACACAGCGCACGGAAGAGCGTTGCCTTGCCGCCTGTAGATTGTGCGTCGACGTCAATGACCTCTTCATCGGCCGTGACTAACCGAAAGGATACCGCGCTGTCGACCATGTATCCGTGTAGTCCGACGTGAGAATTGTGTCCCCCGCCCAACAATGATCCGACAACGCCGACGGCATTCGAGTTGCTCAGGGGTGTGTAGAGGCCATCCTCGGTGAGACACTTGAGAAGCCGGCCGGTCGTGACACCACCTCCGACTCTCACTACGCCAGCATCTTTATCGACGTCTATGGACTGGAATAACTTCATGTCCATGTATAGTGTAGACGAGTCGACTGGGACAAAGGAGGCGTGGCCACCGCCGCCAACTACAATCGTCAGGTGCTTGCTTTTGGCGAGACGGATCGCAGAAATGACATCTTGCTCTGACCCCGGTATGCTGACAGATGCTGGTTTTGACACGTGGAGGTCGGACCACCTCGATATGACGGCCGCGGTCGCATCTACATTCAGATTTTCTGTGTTCTGGTTCTCGGCAGACGGCGCCGCCTTTGGCTCGGCTGCTGCCATTTCGATCCGCCGTATTTATCGAATCGCTGAACCGAGTAGCTGAGGCAGCTGCAGTAGTTGCACAGATGATTAAAGGGGAGTAGCTACAGTCGACATCTTTTTATAATCTGAAGGCTCTCATCGGGCGTTCAAGCTTACTGTGGCGTCGTAGCTCCTCCCATGGTACACACGTATCGTGATATAACGTTTAGTGGCGTATTGAGCTAGTAGACTGTCGATAGTGGGCGTTGCACCTTTGTGAGACTCGCTGCGTTCTGGGCCTATGAGCAGATGCCCCGGCCGTCAGAGGCTCTACCGTCGACGTGTGTGAGATGTCCATGATGCGAGGCTTTTGGGCGAGAATCTCAGCCGCCACGGTTGATCATTGCCGTCAAGGTCTGGACCAGCCTTACTGTGACGCGCCTCGTTTGGGCTAGTATAACGATGAATATTCTAGATCCGTCGATTCCAGCCGCGTATCACGTAGAAAATTAGCGCCATTTGTTCGACGCCGGCTTCTCTGTGCGCAGCTTGTCGGCAGAGGTTCTGAAATGACAGCTAAAGAGATTTTAGGATATCGCTAATAGCAGACTTACGCTAGTTGGCTTTATTGTTAGGTGTATTCTTTTAAGTTCTAAGTCTTAGACTCTCATACGTGAGTCAGTATGACACGTCCGGGTTATACAATGCGCATAAGCTTGGCAGGAGATGGCGCGTAGGTTTACCCTGGCAAAATACGGGTATTACAAGGTATTGACGTTTCAATTAAGTCAGGTCTGGTCAATGCTATTTGCCACGTTAGGCATTAGGCGCTTGGCAGTCGGGCGAGCTGGACGTCAAGCATCTCACACCCAACTGCCCGCGACCCCAAAACACATTTCCCAATACTGCACGTACCTGCAGGTGGTTGATCCCCAAAACAAAACTAAGTTACGCTTGATTCCTTCTTTAATACGTGGACTTTAGGTAGTAAAGGCTTCAAGCCTCCAAAGCTTCAACTGTTTAGTCCACAACGGTCCGGCATACCACCCGGCATTTTCCGGTCTCATTTCCTTGAGACCGCCAATTTACATGACTCGGCGTCCTTATCGCGGTTTATGCATTATGCATATTGAGTAATGCGCTATTGCTAACTAGCTGAATACATAAAACACTTCTCGCATTAAATATACTTGCTAGTCATGATATTATTAACTTCATAACATGACTAGCTAGTATTTACTTTGTACTTGGTACATATAACAGCTTTAAAGTAAAGAAATACAATGTATTACTGCGCTATTAACGGTAGGCATCTTGATAGTAAGGTTCATTATATTAAATCCTGTCTAGCTAGCTTTTTATCAAGTATAAGATTAATTCTTATACCTTATATTATTCTTTAGAGTATTATTTCTTATATTGTATTAATAAATTTGCTTATGATAATTTACATATAAAGTATAAAGTACTTAATAGCTACTAAAAAGTTAGCTAATATATGACTCGTGTAGTAATAGTATAGCTAGTATGCCCTATAAATTATAGGTTATACCCGTATATAAACGACTCTAATTGGTACTTAAAGTAGGCTGGCCCATGAAATCAATATACTAGCATAATAATCTTATTTTACCAATTTATTTTATACTATAAATATTTACGCAAAATATTAACTTTATATAATATATGTACTTACTAGAAAGTAAATTATATTTGTAAGATAGAGTTGGATTTTATAAATACTACCTAGTATCCCTTTAATTAAGACTACTATTATTTACTCACAAAAACTATTTCTAATTATCTAAAGTTATACAACTCTTATTATTTGCTCTCTTATTCTCATGAAGCTTCAAGCTACAATCCTGGCAGTACTTGCAGTACTTGGAAGAAGTGCTGTAGCTACTATGACTTCACAGACCAGAGCTACATCGTTGGATACTCCTCAAAATCTTATTGAGCTTGTAAGCCTTGAGGCAAATACATTGTACGATGCTGAACTAATTTATTTATAGACATTGGATCACTTCTTGGACTTATATCAGAATTCGGATATAGACTGCAAGAATGTTACGGTAAAAGAGGCCCGAAATAAATTACTAGACTTTTATTTACTAATATAAATAGGTTAATAAAAATAAAGTAAGAGACTAAAACTATACTACTCGACTTTAACTTGCTAATATTAGATAAAAGATACAGTGCGACATGACTTTAGGGGTAAGTAAAATAAAGCTATATTTTATACACTATAAATTCTAATATATATTTACAGAAACAAGGGAGACAAGGAAAAGAGGACCTTAAAAAAACTTGCGAAGAACATGGACCTGTAAGTATAATATTTCCTAAAATTATTAATACTAATATATATTATAGTGCCGTACCTGTGAAGTTGGTGTTATACCTTATTCAAATAATCTAAAGGATGTAAATGACGCAAAGAATTCACAGGATTCCGAGGATTTAGAGGGAGACAAAGTACGTACCTTTATAATATATCGGCTCAAGCCTAGTTTCTAATCGATTTTAGACCACAGTCACCTGCAAACGTGGACAAGAAATAAAGGGCCCGTCGCTCGAAGAAACGCTCACTGAGGCTATAAACGAAACGTGCAGAATCTCTGGTATTAGGCCAGAAAAATGCCAAGAGTTAAGGGCTAGATGCACTAAAGAGCGTTTCAGACCTAAAGAAGTGCCCAACCCAGCTGACCTACATAGGTGTGTTAAAAGCTGGTTTAAAGATGTACCAAGTAGTAAGTATATATAGCAAAAAGCTAAGAGATTTATTACTAATACTTGATAGGTGAACGGATTTGCACTTGAAGAGTAATAGCAAGTATTACTATTATGTGGCGGTAAATGCTTACACAAAAATCGCGGAGTAGCGTTTAATTCTCTACTAGTTATACTAGTATATAATAATAAATGCTTATACAAAAAGACGCAGAATCAAGTTTCTTTCTTCGATGGTTATATTATATAGTATATAAGCGTATTGCTCTCCTAGATAGCTTCTCTTATAATTATCATCGCCTTTTTACCCTTTTTTTATATCAAGCATTCGAGAGTCGAGTCTACTAGCAGTCATCTCGCGACTATAACACCGGGCAATAATGTTGTAACCTACATATGCATCCCCGCTCGCAATTGCCGAAACTACCAGATTGCTCCCGCGGAGGGTTGGGTTGGTTTGATGCCAGGCAGCAGTGCACCTCCCGATATATCATTGTGTCAACAGCATACACGATACAAAAGGAAACTATCCTGACCGCATGTGACCTCTCCTGGAGGTTGCAAGTCTTTACGAGTCCATTCTGTTTTACCCCATTACATGGAAGGGTCGGGACAGCGGCCCGCGGTAGCCAGTCGAGAGTCAACACCAAACGGCATACTAATCCGATGCAGCCAATGTGCCACCCCGCAAAGCACGCGGGTGGGAATGTGAATAGTTGCTTTTTGGAGGGAACTTGATGTCACTCGCGTACCCATCAGGAGGAACTGCTTTTGGGCTCTCATTCATCGACGGACACTTGGCCGCAACCTCTGCTGCATCAAGGGCCAGCGAGGTGACGAAATGGCCTTGCCTCTGGTCCCAGTGATACCAAGATGGCTCTAGTTACTGTCGATTTCGCGGACTCGAGTACGACCGCATCGCACGGCATACTTGTATGGTGGCTGCTACCCACAAGCCTCTGTTTTTTTTTGTCACGACCATACTTCTTTCCGGTGATGTGTCCTCTTGGCGCCCTGCCTCGTTTATCGTCTCATCGCCGAGATGCTTCCAAAGTCATGGAGAACTCCAATAGAGGCTTCGCACAACCAGTAATCAATGGATTCGGCTACCCCTCACCGCAGATCTCGGCCGGCGACCTCACCCGGGTTGGTAGTATATACGGAGAGATTACTGTGAGGTTACCTCTGGGTACTAAAGGTAGGAGTGTCAATCTGTTTCCTGCATCATCACCGTGGTCTACAGTGGGATGAAGTGGTCTCTCACTTGATTGATCGAGTCCAGACAGAAGGGAGCAATAGCTCCGGGATGCAGTTGAGCCCGAGTGCGTTTGGGCTCACAGGAGCCCAGGATATTCCATTTCATGACACGTTGAAAATAGTACAGTGGGATTTGTAGGCAATGCAGGGCTTGGGCGCATCGCATATTGTGTCGTGTTAACACATTCGTGTTTAAGCTACTGCTCGTTGACTATAAGAATCCCCCAGGCGGATTTTCCCCAAATCACCACGGACGAGTCAACTTTGTCGCTCACAAGAACAAGTCTTTGGCTGTAGCCGTGGAATTTTTGACTTCAATCTCACGCCGTTTGTTTTGAAATGATGACGCTGCCGTCGGCTCAGAGTTTCCGGATTGGCATCATTTACGCCCTGTGCGTGGAATTCGACGCCGTAACCTCCATGCTGGACGACAGATTCGGCCAAGACGTACGCTTCGGAGAAAGCATCTTCACGTGCGGTCGCATAAGTGCTCACAATGTCGTCGTTGCGCCTCTGCCGTCGGGATCAACCGGTACCATATCGGCTTCCACATAGGTCAACCAAATGAAGAGCAAGTTCCCCAACATCAAGTACGCATTAATGGTTGGAATTGGCGGCGGCGCGCCTGGCCCGAAACGTGACATTCGACTTGGCGACATTGCCGTCGGCGAGCCCGACGCTCGATTCGGCGGCGTGGTGCAATATGATTTTGGGAAAACTACATATATCCACAACGGACAGTTTGCGCTACACGGCGGCACCTTGAACAAACCCCCGAGAGCTCGGTTGAGCGCCATGCTTAGACTGAAGGCGAAACATACAAATGGTGAATCTGGCATCACGGAGCATGTCAACGCCATGATGGAAAGATGCAACAATCCTGGGAGATTTGAGGCTCCAAGTCCCGCCACAGATGGCTTATATGAGGCGGCGTATAGCCATCTGCAGGGGCAGGACACCTGCGAACAGTCTGATACGACCATGGTAATTAAGCGAGAGCCTCGGCTAGGGGCTGGGCCTGTTGTACACCACGGATTAATTGCATCTGGAGACCAGGTAATGAGGGATGGTATAGCTCGCGATAGGTGGCGGGATGAATTGGATATTATTTGCTTTGAGATGGAGGCGGCGGGACTAATAGATAATCTCGGCTCGCTTTGATTCGGGGCATCTGCGATTATGCTGATACGCATAAGAATAAAGCAGGGCAGGCTCTTGCGGCTGCAAGGGCAGCTGCGTATGCCAAAGCCTTGCTTCATGTGCTCCCTCCAGAAGATAGTTGAGTGAAACAAGAGAGAAGCTAGTGGGTTATTAGTCTCCGGTGCCATCTAACCTCAAGTGCTGTTTTATCAGCACCGACAGAGGACGAAGTAAACAGTGCCTACCGGTGTGTTTCCAAACACCCCGAGCTAGCAATGCATCAAGACAGAGTCAAAGCCAGAGCAGCAGGGACGAACAAATGGATTTTCAATATACGCGAATTCGAGCATTGGCTCGATTCCCCAGGAAATTCCTTCTTGTGGATTAAAGGAATACGTAAGTCAAAGCACCTTTGTCTTTTTGAGTGAGTAAGACTAATAGTTGTAAAATGCAACACTTGTGCCTGACGCAGACCCGGAAAATGGCAGCTGCCTTCTTCTACCGTAATGCGATGATGACGTTGAAGATACCCTGCAGGTACTTTCAAGTAGTCTGCATGAGGTTTATGATCGCATCCTTTCCAAGATGTAGCAACGTCTTCAGGAAACCCCTAGGATGCTGCATAGAGCGCGGAGAGTGCTCGAGTGGTTGGTTGCCGCGAGGCGTCCCCTCACACTAAAGGAGCTTTCTCACGCTGTATCTCTGGAGCCAAATCATGCAGAGCCCAGTCTTGGAAGGATAGTAAACGAAGACTTTTAACAGCTCGAGCCACAATTGCCGTTAGTTGTCCGCCCATTGACGACGAATACTGCAACGTGTTTGACGAGTGTTGCACGCTTCGCGGATGGGTACCAAGGAATAATGAGCCGCAGCCAAGTGATGATGACGGCCGAGAGCTCGCGCCCATGTGTCTAGCAGCACAGAAGCGAGACTTGGCTTCTTCCCGGCCAAGTTGCCAGTAGTGGCTGCAGCTCTATCGCATTCTAGCGCCTCGAACAAGCAAGGATCACCACGGCAATATCACGCCGCTCTACTTTGCCGCTCTTTTTGGTTGGCACAAGGGGTGGAATGGTATATGGAGCAGATGCCGGGGCGCTTGACGACGAGCGACTTGAATCATGGGCTCAGAGGCGCGGCCATCAGCGGCTCAGTTCAGCTTATTGGCAAGCTGATCCAAGCAGGCGCTGAGGTACATGCGCATCTGTCGCAAATTGGCAGTGCGATGCAAAGTGCCGCCTACTGCGCCAACTTTGGGGCCGTGGATGCGCTTTTCCGTCACGGAGCGCGGGCCGACGAGCCAGGCGATATATATCGGCCGGGGGGACTGCGGGAGGCGCGCTCGAGTCGGCAGTGATTTCTGGCAATCAGCAAGTCGTTGAGCTGCTTGTTCAGAACGGAGCTGATGTCAATCGCTGCACGGCATGGCACGGATCGCCACTTACGTTCTCCCTTCAGCATCTGAATACGAGCCTCGTCGAGTGCCTCTTGAGTCAGGGCGCCGATCCGGCCGTATTCTACGGCTACGAAATTAGCTCCGTCCACGGCGTCGCTTTTCTCCCCGCATCCTGGGCAACATGCCGCATTCTCAGCTTGTTCCTGGAAGCCAAAACTGGCTGCAGAGGCGTCAATCTGAACCCCTATCCATACAGCAGTCCCCTTCAGTTCGCCTCGTTGTTGGGCGCGAGCGACGCGGTGCGTGCACTCCTAGACGGAGGCGCGGATCCAAACCTCGAGGCCGGCGGCATCTTCAACACGGCACTCCAAGCCGGTGACGTCCTGAACCTGCTTCTACATGGCCACGCCGACCCCAACATATCTGGCGGCCTGTACGGATGCGCCTTGTTGGCAGCCGCCGCCGCCGGGCATGACCAACTGCGGCAACGTCTGACGGGCAGGGGCGCGAACGCACAGCAACTTGACTCGACCAACACCGAATGTTCCCTGCTGTAGACATGTGCATGCAAGGTGCTGTGGGCAGGGTCAACTTTGGGGCGTCGACGTTTAGTTACAAAGGTATTCAGTCATAGCATTGATACATGTGTCAAACCGTTATTAGCCAAGATGCGCAAGCTTGACTGACGCTGTGTTGGTTTCTCGTCATGGTCCCCCCAAAAGTCAGCAGAGTGCACGTACCTCGGTGAGTCCAGTAGCAATGGCAGCCTCGCGTCCTTTTCTCTTGGTTTGGGCAATAATGGCTCGAGCGTCGCGGTTTTAAGAAGCTTTCCGGCCGGGGAGGTTGCCGCCTGAAGGAGGCACGGAGCATCGCTGCCGCCGTTGTACTCGCCAGTGACCATGTTGGACGTTCCAGTCTTGACGTTCCAGTCGGCTACGTAGCAGCCATCAGAGGCCTTGTCCCAGAGACTGTCACATAAGTATCCTGCTCTCGTTTAAAAGAGGATAGCGGTGGCCAAATACACCGAGTTCTCGAAGCAGAAACTCAACATCCTTATCAGTGGGGCTCCGAGTATCTACATATTCCCTCTCTGCTGCCTGAAGCCGGCTAATCGTCAGAGTAGGCATAATATTCTTCAACTTCAGGAAGGACGACTTGGCAATCCGGCAATCCGTGCACCGCTGATCTGACGATTCTTCGAGCGGAGATCCATATTAAAGACCAAAAACGGAAAGATAGAATACGTTGCAAAATAGGCTCCTGTTTATAGCTGGTTAGAGTGTATCTCTCATATACTCGGTGAGGACCATACCTACCAAACCGGAGAAGGCAGAAGTGCGCCCAAGCTGTCAACGTAAAGTCTCGTTATTTCGTCTCGCTCCTTCCAGCTACACCATCGACATCCAGATTCCGCGGCTCTCCTTTAGAAGAGACACGGGAAGATGTTTAGGAAAAAGTCAGGTGCAAATATGTCTTCAAAATTATCCCCGCGTCGGTTAGCAATAAATAGTTCCAAATCCCCGTCTAATATAATAAACTGCTCCGGCTACGCCGCTATGTCGATAGCCCTCCCTTTCGTATTTCTCTCCAAATATATTACCCGGCCTAGGTGCTCCAGCTTTTCAAAAGCTGTCGCCTTAAGGGGAATATCTACTCTTATTATCCCAGATAAGGTGATTTCCTTAATCTCTTCCCGAATCTACAACTCTGTATTAGCCTCCAGATCAATATTATCATCCGTGTCCTAAATCGAGTCATTTCCCGTTATAATCTTATCTGTTGCCCACAAAGAATCCATTATGTCCCCAATAGAAATGTCTCAGCTATCTAACTCTCCTCGTTCTGCTGACAGCACATAGTGCCTTATCTAGATTGCGTTCTAGGCATTTAGCACGTATTGCTCCATATTATCTAGCAGAGCCATAGGTATCTCATTAACGGTATCTCCATATTATCCCAGATTCTACGTGGTTATCTCGATCTGACAATACAGGAGGTTATACTCCTTAAGCCACAAAAGCGCCGTTCGTATCCTAAGAGGCCGCACACAAAGCAAGAAGCTCAAATCCCGCGGAAGCGGCTATCGTCGGGCGTCCAGGCTCCCCTAGCTCCCCTCGCTCCCCCCTCTGTTTCATTAACCACCCTCGCCCTTGTCGACCTTAATAGTGAAAGACTAAGGCGTACAGCCGTCTAAAAGTCTTGAAATCTGATGTTTGCCAACTGCCGCCGGATTTTGCGGGCAGGGCCAGCTTCCTTCGACTGCTTGGCGTTTCCTTAACCGGCCCTGGCTCGGCGGCCGTTCTCCGATATTGATTCTACGGTTACGTGTTTAAATCTTAGGAAGACAAGATCCTCCTACACAAATTGAATTCGAGAAGAGTATAGTAAAACGCCGTCAAAAGGAATATTCGCGGGCCAGCCTACAAGTGGACTAGGTAATAGCGCTATATCTGCATGTCTTTTACGGGATATTAATTTCTGGCAGGTTTCTCCTACTAGAAACTCAGGCCTAAAATTTATAATATAAATTAATAACTTATAGAATAATAACTTCTTAGTAGTTTAATTTTAAGATAAAAAGTCTTTATAAAAAACTAGAGTAAACCTACACTTATCCTAATCTTGTCTCTTAATACTTCTCAGGGCCTGCTTTACTACTTACTCTCTTGAGAATATAATCTTATATAGCGAATAGGTTTTCCACTAATACTGCCGCAAATATTGCAGCTATTCTATACATCTAGTCGCGGGACTTAATATATTAATCAATCTCTTTGAATGTGCGCAGGTCCAATTGATGTATTAGGCCCACTTCTTTAACAATACTTAAAGATACCTTTATAGTAAGAAGAATAATTAATATATTTAAAAATCTTTAGTACTTTAATTATTATATAATTCTAAAGTAAGTAAATATATCTCTTAAATAAGTATTATTATTGGCCAGAACCCTAGTCCGTTACAAAAGTTGGACCTGCGCACATTTAAAGGGATACACCAATCACGTTACCCGGCAAGCAACACGCATAAACAGCTCCCAAACTCCCTGCCTCAATATGCCAATCACATTGTCCAACAAGCGACACGCATAAACTGCCCCTAACGGCTCAGGACACTAGTGCGGGGCCACGGCGGCCTGGGCACTAGGCAGGGTTATTTCCCGACGCGCTTGTTTCCAAGTCCACTGCTGTGGGGCGCTACGTCAATGCTGTGCCTCGCCGGGAGGCGGATTAGGGAACGCTGGTAAGGATGCTGGCAAGCATCAATGATGATTGACTGGACACATTGACAGTTAGCGCATGTCCACATTTCCATACAGGTCAATCAGGCGGTGCAGACAGGGCGACACGTGTTTCCCAGTGCAGTCTTGGTCTCGCGAAGCACGTGAAAGAAACTGCTGCGGCGCGGCGGCAAGCGGTAGTCAAGGGAACGACACTGAATCTTGTCTAGGAAACAGTCGACTTGTCTCGTTTGTTTGGGTCAGGGTAGACCAGTCCGTTTTGGACCCCCACCTGGCGACGCGAAGAATTAGACGCCGCTGCCGCCTATCAGGTTACTAGCCCCGCGTCAGAGACCTCCTTAACCGACCTGCTCGTCGAGAACAGGCACGGGAGGACGAAGAACGACTCGCGCGAGTCTAACAGTGCGTTGGTATAGTGGAGGAATCGGACGGGCCTTATCTCTTTGGGGGTCGAGTACCTTGTAGGTCAATAACTAATCGGACAAGAACGGGTAAACAATATTTTACCTCCTTATTAATTAAGGTGATATTAATTATGCTAATAACCCTGTCGGGTACAAGCGGCTATTATATTAATTACGTTATCGTACTGTTTGTTTAGTACTAGCTCTGTTCCACCACAATCCGTGGGGCAGCGGGGCCCCTATAAGGTGCTCGACTTTCAAAGAGATTCTGGAGAATAGCAGCGTCAACGGTGTAGCAAAGTTATGATCTGAATTAGAGGTCAGTATCGTGCCGGCAGGAGCTCCTGTGTGGCCTCTACGCCCGCGCCCCAATAATCCGACGCGGAGGGCCGATGACCAATGCGACTTTTCACACAAAGGACATGAGTAATAGACATTGAATTCTTTAATACGGCTTATTCTAATAATATCCTTTAAAGATAATTAAATAATTACCCTTATATACTAAGCATTCTATCTTGTCTTCTTAATCCCTTTCTTATATTAACTCTAGAAAGAAATCTCCACGTCTAGAATAAAGTAGTCTTACACCGCTTAATGCTTATACTGTATAATTTCTGTTACGAGGGTGGCAAGATATTAATGCTAAAGCCCAGGGGTGATAATAATCGTCGCATGACCTGAGGTACTACCAACCATCATGGCTATGCATGCACGCCAAGCACTCATCCACCTTATGTAAAAACGAAGAGTTATAAACGCAAATTACAGCTCAATCCCCCCTACAACTGCGAGTTCTTGCTATGGCGCGGAGCATTCGTTTATGCACCTCGCTTTACTGATAGGGTCTGGTCTGATGCTAGTGGAGGAACGTCAGAGGTCAAACTTAAGTTGCCGCTCGAAGTTACGACACAACAATTGACGTCGGGAGCTGCCGTCCAAAGGTCAACTGGTGTATTACTCGCGGCGACATTCTGCTAGGTATCCTATCCACCAGACCCCACTCAATGCTTTTTTGGAAAGGTCAACTGGGATGGTACTGTAAGTCCCGCAAGTTTATTCTCGGAATGCCCAAGCTGACAATTCGACACTCGGGGGCCTATATTGGACATGAAATTATTATAATGCCCGAGTCATACAAGATCCCAGACCAGAAAATCGGGTACTTTACGTTTGATAACGCACTAAATTCATGTCCCTTTGAAGCGAGCCGAATCCGATTCGACAACTAAAGAAACAGGAATAGTGTCCTGAAAGTAACGTTGCCCTCTACCGCGCGCGAAAGAGAATAACAGATTTTTTAACAGTAATTTTATATTAATGATTTATATATTTATAATACAGCGACTAACGCACATTCTATAGGGCTGAGGGCGCCCACAAGCTCCGACACAATAGCTCCTTAAATCTCCTTTCCGTCCATGTAGGCCGAGTCGCGGGCCAGGTCGCGAGTAATGCCAAACGAAGTTTCAGCGCGCGAGGGACTGGGCAGACCAAAATTACATAAATTGTGGATTTATATGCACATAGTGTTACGCGTCAGCTAGCATCATCATCACAGCATCACACCAGCACATAGAGACTTACGGTTCCACGTGCGAGCTGCTTTTCTCCCCCCCACGTCCCGTTCTCGGTACGTGATGCATAGTGCAGCTATTTGCTATCTATTCTTTACGCATAATACATGATTCATGGGGGAGATTGCGTACGAAGAGATAGAAATGGGATAACCGATTATGCTGTTAAAATGAGTTGACTGTTCTTGTGTGTTACGTAGGTATATAAAGACAGTCAGGACTCTCCCTCCATTCTTACAAGCAACCAACATTGTTTAGTCTGCCAGTTGCATCTACATACCACAGCACTTCATACCACAGCACTTTATACTACAGCACTTCATACCACAGCACTTCATCATGAGCTTCTCCCTCACCCCACGAGTCTTTTCCCTCTTGTGCTTGGCGGCATCTGTCGCCGGCCAGTGGAGCGGAAATTACAACACGACGTTCGTGCCGAGTAGTCAGGACCCTGCGAGCAAATGCTGGATCCAGAGCCTGGCCCAGAGGCCCTACACGGCCGTCTACCCGTGCACCTGTACTGGCGGCGAGGTCTGGCCCGACTGCAATTGGCAGGATGCGTTACTTTTCAACAGGGTCAAGGATGCAAAATGCAGGTGTGCCACGACACAAGATATATCCAAGGAGCCTGAGAGCCTGAAGAAGTATGGCCAGGACCAGCCTGCGGCGGTGACGCAGTGCATCTGTGATCCCGCGGCCAGCAAGGGGCCCGACAGCCCCGATGGGTTGTTTGTGCCATCTCCCGAATGCTGGTGCCCGGCCGAGTCTCTTAAGCAGAAGAGCGGGTTATCGGAGGCAAAGGAGAGCCCGGCCGTTCCGGAGACGCCTCCTCCATCGACCAAATCTATCCAGAAGTGCCGCGACGATCTCAACAAGAGCGGGTATACTCAGAAGAACGTCTGCAAGCAGTTAATGCAGGATAAGCCTAAGGAATTTTCTGAACCTATGCAGCGCGCTCTACCAAACTGCAGCATTGCTTCCCTCACTGAAGTCTGCAAGGATATTCCACAAAACTAAGAAGTTACCTTTGTTACATGTATCTACTTGTTACACGGAAAAGGCCCAACAGATCGTGAAGCCTAACAAAAGGGCTTCACCGATACAAGACTTGTTAGTTACACAACTAAAACACGTGCCCAGGCAACAGCTCTAGGCCCGGGCGTTACCTTCATGTATTTAGAATAGTTACTGCTCCCTTCCTCTTAGCAACTCAAGACGTTTGAGACCCTTCGAGGTTATTATTAAATTGAGTCTTTTTTGCTCTAAGCCCTTTAGTCAAGCCCTTGTCGCACTACTATAACCTACTGCTATAAGAAATATGCATGTATAGTATACTATAAAAGTGTAAATCTCTGCGCTATTAAGCTTATACTTTGCCTAACTAATTAAACTATCTTAATACCGCCCCTTAGGCATAGCAAAAAGGTACAGGTCTCCCGATGCTACGAAATAATTAGACTACTAAACGTACAAGTGTTCTTCTAATATAACCTATTAACAAGTTAAAAATACCTTAAGTGTTTAATATTTTATATAGAGATTAATATAGTTCTAATTATATACTAATACTCGCGTGAACTATTATTTTAATAAGGAGTAATCTTTAGTATCTCCTATTATAGTCCTCGCGCCTCGCAGTTATCTTATAATACCTATTATACCCTAAAACGTATCTTTTTGGTCATGCTACAAGATCCGGAGTTTTCTCCGGCGTACTTGGTTGTTGATGCACTGGACGAATTCGACCGGACAACCCCCGGCTTGGACGAGCTTATTCAACTCATTTCCACCTCCCTCGTGCTCTCAGAGAAGGTGAAATGGCTGCTTTCCAGCCGTCCAGAGATTGATCTCCTCACTGAAGTGGAAAATTCGAACGCCGAAACTCTAGACGCCTCAAAAGCATTGGTCGAGCTGGATACGGAACGCCTGGCCGGCCCTCAATTCATACATACAGCACAAGCTCTGCTCCCTCAAAGGTGAGCTGAAATATGATGACAGTATTATTGCCCAGGTATCGAACATCGTCCGTTCGCGAGCTAATGATAACTTCTTTTGGGTATTTTTTGTTTTGAAGGAAGTCAAGTCTGTTCGTGGGAAGTACGCAGTCCAAGCTCTCGTGTTTTTTTGGAGCTTCTTTGCCGAAAATTGAACCCAAATGACCAGGATTTTGAACGACTTGTTGCGCAAGAGCACGCCGAATAGTCACTCTTCTTTGAGGATGCCATCTACGGAATAGACGCAGATGCTCGCTATCAAACAACTGCTGCTATCACGCCTCCAGAATATAATGCGTCCAATGTTATAGCAGATCTGGCGGTTTCGGGTTTGGGTCCTAACAGCTGCATCGCGCAGGCACAGCGGAAAGTCCACGTCACGACGCAAGGAACCTTAGTCAAACGCAACCACGGCAGTTATTTGCAGATAATAGAAGATGCATACTTGAGCATCTGAGCGAAGCTGTTCTAGCCAATAGATCTGTAGGGATGTCGTCGCATACAAGCTTGGCGGTTTTGTGGCACTCAGTTAAGAGGGGTACCTTGGGCAGTGTATTTCATAAAAGGTACCACGCCGTGTTATTTTACGACCAAATGAACTGTCTCCACGACGATGGTGCGATCGAAAGAGCAATGAAACACCAAGTCGACCTTCAGTGCATAAGGACCGTGAGGACGGTGCAGTCGCAGTGTAAGTTCTAGTATGATCTATGCAACCTGTGGACGGAGGGTGAGGAAGGGAACTATACACTGCTTCTGTCGTTACCCGGTACGCCATCGATCCGCAGCTTGCGTAGCGCTGAGAAGCATATAATTATTGCAGAGATCCAATCTCGGCTCGAGAACGGATCGGACCCTTTGAGGCACTGGCTTTCCCAAGCACGACAACTTTGCGCCGCCATCGTGAACCAGGAGCTCCTTCTGGACGTGTCCAGAGATTGGTGCCTGGCGGTAGAGTGGGTAGTCGAAGTGAATAGGTGGATATCTGGTTTGCCGTGGTACTTTCACTGGATGTCGGCTAGACCGGCTGGATTTGGTGTATTGCAGCCGTAAGAATAACGCTGCTTACATGCAACTGAGTACTGGTCAGCCGACGGAGTGCAAGGTCTAGCACCAAAAATCAATCTTTGGCCGTGTCATGGTCCCATGGCAGTGAAAGATCGACAAGGCGGTTGCTTTGCACTCTGATCCCAGCTATTTCAAATACTAAAGCTAAAGAAATTGGACTGTTTCTGGTGGTCGCCCGGTTTCTAGCGTGATAATGTTTGAGGCATCGCTCGCGCCATAAATATAACATTGAAGAAACTTGAATGTTTCGAGCACTAGAGCTAGGTAAAACATGACATTATCGTCGGCCCATCACAGATCGAGTTTTTTTACGGATTTCGCTTCCAGCCTTTACTGCTCTTGGATGTAGAAGCTATGAACCTAAAACTGGTGGCTCAGGAACAAGCAACACACAATATTCAACTGCGGCACGTTTTGGCCGCCAATGCACTTTGAACAAAGCACGGAATTAGAACCAACTTGATTAGGTCTCTATAGAAGCGTAGTACCAACTGGTGGCTCGAGAAATTGCTGGCCTAGACCGGTGCCGGATCGATCTGGGTGTCACCATCGCAGTACATGGTGTATAATAGCCCAAGGGGATTACGGTACTTGTTCAAAAACTCGCGCCGCTGATTAAGAAAGACTTCTCCCAGCGGCTGGCCATTAAGAAGACGTATAAAGAAGCGCTCTGCCCACACTCTTGCGAATAATGCTGGAATCGAGCACTCGGTACCAACTACGCCGCGCGCCCCCCGACCCATAAAGTAGGGTACAAAGCCGTCGTAGAATTTCGGAGACATTTGCGAAGATCTACAGGCGTTGATAAAGATGAGAGGGTGGCCTCCCAGAAGGTGTTGAACTGAGGCATCCGCCTCAAGAGCATCGAGTGTAACATTTCCATCGGATAACCCAAGTGAAGCGGAACCCGGGCCCCTTGAAGGATGAAGATCCCCCGCATCGGCATGACAATAAAAGTAGAGAATCTGGTCCCTAGTGTCTCTTCGTCTAAGTGCCTCCTTGATTTCGTTGTAGTTTCTGCGTACTATAACTTCCACGCCGCCGTTGGACTGTTTTTGCGCCCACCAGTCGAGTTGTTTGGCAACGTGTTCAATCGTCATCTCTTGATCAATCTTCTCATCGATATTCACACCAATAAACAGCTTTGGCACACTAGGAATGATGGAATGTAAGTTATCCACTGGTTCAGGGCTGTTTAGTGTCTTTTGCTCAATGATGTGTCGCATGCCGATAAAGTTGTCCCAGCTTAGGATTGAGTCGTCCGACACATCACCAACGTAGAGTGATGCCCACGGAATGGGGGCCGCCTGAGCGACAATCTTGATCTTATATGAAGCCTTTGTGTTTTGTAACTGCTGATGAAGCTTGTTTCCAATTCTCCACGAGTCTTGGCCAGACTCGGGGGCGAAGAAGATCTTCCGAAACAGCCGGCGACCAGCTTCTGCCATTTTTTTCAGCGCAAAAGCCTGGTCTTCTTGCTCGATGCTCATGCTGCTTTGGAAAACTTTTTTGCCCTCTCGCCTGCGTTCGATGACGGATAGCATCTCACGACGCATCGTGTTGACTGCATGGGCTAACTCCCCCGAAGTGATCATCAGCCGAGCGCTAGTTGAAACAGAAGCCACCAACAGGCACTTGTAGCACTCCCTACCCGGCATTATTATGATACACATATCTCGTGGCCTGATGGACTTGGTTGAAGGTCTCAAACTTCCATGTATGACTACCGTGGCTTCTTTGGGTGATGCAGTGCCGACGTCGAAAGTGTATTCGAGCTGTTGTACAAAGTTGCAGTCTTTCAGGATGGTTAATCTAAGCTTTGATAAACCTAAATTTTCTGGCGATATCTCAAAGTACACCTTGTCTAATAAGCTACCCTTGCGGTGTAGCTTAAATTCCTGGATGTTTTGAGGGATATAGAAATCGTCGCTGTCAAGTTGCGCCGTGAGCGTGACTTCGTCCGTCCCTGTGGCAAAGATATTCACTTCATGCAATGGCGCTGGGATGCCCCTGTCAGACTCTCCTGTGTCGACATCAATGACAAACCTATACCAATAAGAAATATCCAAGACCGGACAGGTCTCGTCTTCGCCCTCGATTTTAGCTCTTATAAATCGTTGCTGCATCGCAACTTCGGAGAAGTACGCTTCCGATAAATTCTCCGGTGCAAGGAGAGGGATGAGCTCGACTATAGATATAGGGCAGATTGTTAAATCTCGAGCCCTATATTCTGAAACCAGATAAAGAACACTGACCTGATCTCCCTTTTCCTTTCCACTTTCTGTTTGACGATGATCGAGTCCGCGTTCGAGGGGCTGTCCGTGCTGCCTATTCGAGCATCAGCTTATTAGCTTCTTCATTGGACAGCAATCCAGTCGAAGTGTGTTGCATACCTGCGTTCCTAGCGTCGGCTTTGCTACACGGGAGTTTGCAACGCCATACCTAGTCTTTCTCCCTTTGGCCGGGGTAGCCTCCTGAGCAACCGCGCCCGACTCGGGGTATTCGAAATCGAGTGTGGGATATGGATATCCCAGTTTGTCCCTGCTTTCTGGTCGGATGCTACCTCCTGCTGCAGGGCTTTCATCTCCGAATGAGAGATAACGATCAACTTTCCGATCAACTTTCCATAAACTTAGCAACCCTTCATCTTGTTCATCTTCACTCTCTTCTTCATCCTCCACCACCATCTCCTCCACTACTAGCTCCTCGTCCACCTCTTCCTCTTCCTCGTACACCACCTTTTCCTCGTCCACCTCCATCTCTTTACCAACTTCATCCATCTTATTATATAATAACTCAAATCGTGCTTTTTGCGGAGCTCTGCCAGGAACCACCGGCTCAGCCAGCACCGCAGCCCAGAATGCGTGCGCAACTTCAGGATGGGCAATGTCGCTATGGGCGCCTGAAGGGCCACTGCCATTCCGGATGACTTCAGTTGCCTGGAGGTTGTAAACTCTGCCCGGCTTAAAAGGGTAAATATGGGTGTCGTCCTCCATAGCTATGTTGACAACTCTCGGCAAGCCTCGTATGCCAAACGTGCCCATGGCCCCGAAACGCGGAGGAGAATATGTGCCCAGCAACTCTTGACGATATAGTCTTGCCCCCAACGGATAGAAAAATCGCAGCGCATTGTCGGCCGCCGAGAGTGAAGTCAAGATGGGGCCTCTTACCAACCTCTTGTCCATTATGCAGTGGAAGTAGCCAGGCATGCCCTCGGTCTCGGGCACCTGTTTTGCAAAAGACCAAAGCGATAGCGCTCCCTGGACTAGAAATAGCGAATGGACGGGCTGGGCAGCGTCGTCCCTACCTGGTGAACCTGCGATCATGGCCGACACGACGATGCAACCGAAACTATGGCCCATCAGATGAAAGCGGGCGTCCGGTGCTAAATCCTGGAGACTGCGCAGTAATTGGTTTCCGCCGGATTCTCCAAACACACGGGCTCTCCTTTTCATGGTTCGGAACGAGAGCTGGCGTAGCGGTGACATTAGTATGTCGGCGATGCGACCTAGGCCGCCAGTTCCCATGAGCTGAGGCCCTAATAATCCCGTGGGTGGTGCAACTTGTGCTGTTTTAGCCTCGTCGACAATGGTCTGAGCATTGAAAGGGGGATCCTCCGCACCAGGACAGTCACTTGGATCGCAGGTTTTGAGCTCAGACTCAGCGAGGAGTATTTTGTAGGCTTGTTGTACAGTATCGGGCAGCTTGCCGGCCTCTTCCGCCCCATGGGCCGAGGAGATAATATTGCGCAGGGCAAACCGGGACTCCTTTGTATTTGCAATTGATTCGGAAAAATCATCAATCTCTTCTTCGAGGGAGGGAATGTTGTCATCCGATAGCAATCCCGTACTATCTGTTGGAATACGCTCGTCGCCCCAGAGGAGGCTTGGCCAGTGTAAGCCGATAATTAGGGGTTTGAAACCCTTGATCTTATTTGTGGCCTTCTTGCGATCCTGTATCATTTCTGCCATGACCCTAATCCAGCTTTTATATTGGCGAGCGGCCTCCTGAACATCACTCTTCCATCCATGACTGATGATAAAGACGTCGGTGTATCGAGGCTGAGATGTGGCTAGAAGCCGCATCACGGTATGGCTTAAACTTTTGCCATCGGAGTCTCGCCGTTCAACCCCCTTCTCATCAAAGGTGATAAAGTAGTACATTATTGGCTGCGAGCCGTCGAATTCATTGGTAAGATGGAGGACAGGCATCGTGAAAAAAATCAATATGAAGTTGATATGATGAATACTGCGATGTGGTGGCCAAGAGCGGCTAGAGATGAATACATGGAACAGGGATCAAGTGGGAGCACTTGCGGGGAATCTAAGTGTACATAAGGCTTGGAAGCTCGCTTGCTGTAGTGAGTGTATTAAGCTGGATATTTTAATTAGGCTCTTTGGCCTACACAAATTCATAAGTTTTACGAGCTGAAGTACCTTGACGCCACCATTCTTTCCACAAAAAAGCTCATCAACCGCCGGCAATATGGAGCAGAGTATTACTAATCCGGGTTGTAGATACTTTACTCCCGCTAACTATCGGTTGTTGATATTTCGATGCACTTGTCATGACCCAGCTTTCAACCAGCATACGCGATGACCTTTAGAGATATCTATCCGCATGACTGGTATACTCTACTCCCATGGCATCAACATGAGTTTGCCTTATCTTCTAATCCTGTTACGGGTATATCGTCTCCAAGCAAAGTATTACACCTTTCACCAATCACGGTGTTGGTATTGTAACCGAGCGCCTCTTTGTAAATATGGTGATTACCTACCGCAGGGAATATTTCAATTTGACTTCACGTGTGGCTAGCTGAAGACGGTATGTCGTCTTGGGGTGCGCCAACCAAACCACTTTGGCATAGTTGCTAACCGTTAAAGACAAATCCGAAACCAGGGCATAAGAGGAGAGCTGCGGCTGAGAAGACATGGCTTCGTCGGAATACTGATGCCGAGCTGGAGGCATCTACGGTGACACATCAATCGACGTGCGACCGTAGGCGTTTGCCTTTCGAAAAGGAAGATATTGATACCTCCGATGGTGTGCGGCTCCACTCTCCTCACGCGTTGATGAAACTTCCCGTCATATTTCAGGTGACTCTTGACCATCGTTTTAGTAGATTCCCATATGCGATTAAAATGTTGAGTCTCTTACGTGGAGAGGAAACTAGAAGGCTATTGCCACGATAACCTCCCCGGTGCTATATGATTTATTCTATATTTAGGTCGCTGAAAGCTGAAGTCGTGTCCGAGTCCAAGGTTGCCTCACACAACTATGTGGCGGTAAGCACTTGTGACCGGGGCTTAGAGAGGGCTGGAAGCAATAGCTCAATTCGTCTAATAACACCAGACTCTTCTGGTCTTGAAGGTCCTTGGCTTTCATAAAGACCCTTGGCACTAAAGAGGTCTACTTATACAAACAGCGGTGATCCTCTATAAGGTTCTCATCCATAGGTTTCGTGACCTATGTCGTAACTATCGTTAACCGTGTGATGGCACTGTACTTTGACTTGTCGCCAACTCAGAATAGATGAAGAGAATATGGCAGGGTTTGTAATTGGCTCCATTTTTCTCTTTTAGGCTTCAGATACGAATCGCATCCGCCTAGTCGGTTGACATATACTAGTTTGCACGCTTACATGCTATCAGTCTGGAGTAATCGGTTTCCACACGAACCAAAGGCCTTATATTTCTCACTGTGGGTGCATGTATACCAGACACCAAGTTCCGTCAACGTCTGGCTTGCTGTCGACTTTTCTTACCTTTCTTAATACATCGAAGATATTCGCCTCTGGTCCCTTCGTTCCTAGCCAGCTGGAGTGGCGTTGAACCCTCTGGGTCCCTGACTTCCAGTCTTGCGCCGTACTTTGCCAGCAGTTCCACTATTTTCCACTCCGTTTTCTTTACCGCAAGGTGTATTGCAGCGCTGCCTTCGAACTGCGCGTTAACATCTACCCCATGCCTTCCAAGCAGATCCACGACTGTCCAGGCGTCGTATTCGACCGCCTCATGTAACACACTCTTTCCTCCTTCCACTGCGTTGATGTCTGCTCCCGCCTCAATCAACATTCTCGCTTTGGGTGCAGATGCATATGTCGCCGCCAAATGCAGCGCCTGTGACAAATGCCTCGTCTCGACGTCTCTTTGCGCTAATAAACATTTCAGCACGCATGCATCCGCATCAACTTGTTGCAGCGCTTTCCGTAATGCTGAACTGCCAACTTCGGCTCCAGCCTTGATCAGTTTCTTCATGGCATGCTGATCCTGCTGAGTTACTGCCAGCATCAAGGCTTTTGACCGTTGGGTGTTTTGACGTCCACACCTTGGTCCACCAGAAGCAGCAGCATGTCCATTCTGTTATTGTCCACAGCCAACCCAAGTGCTCTCTGCCCGTTGTGTGTTGTAACGTCCAGGCCCTTGTCAAATAATTTTCGAAGTATATCCGTGCTGTCTCTGTCAATAGTCCACTCCAACGCTCTCTCCCCGATGGATGTATTATAATCCAAACTGCCGTTCAGCAGTAAAAGTTGAAGTATATCCGAGTTTCCACTGTACATAGCCAATAACATGGCATGCTCTCTGTTCTCTTTCCATCCATGCACGTTCCGGTTAACTAGAAGTTGTACTATGTTTCGGCGATTATTCATCACCGCCCACGGCAGTGTTGTCCGTTTTGCCTGCTCACTCAGAGCTGCCTGACCACAACCGTCACATATGTCGACGTTTGCGCCATTCTCCAGTAGTAAACCTTTAGCCTCGACACCTGAATTCTCGGTCCATGAGGCGTAATGCAGCGCCGTTTTTGCGTATACGTCTTGTATGTTGACACTTGCCAGCTTCACTAGCAACCGTTCGTTATCATCTAGCTACCATGCGTCATCATCCAGCAATAATGCGCCATCATTCAGTAGCCTTTTTTGCAAAGTTTCGGAGAGCGTAGGACACTTGTGCGCAAAGTTCCCGATTCTCAATGTATTCGTAAGGTGGTACATCACAACAATTTCTTACCATTTCCATTGGAAAACGACTAGGTATTCTTGGAATAGAAAGCTTTTTGTGGCTGGCCCGTGGCTATAACTGACTTAGCTACTCGTTTCAGAATAGGACAACCGAAGAATACTAAGAAGAATGGATAATTAGACAGTAGCGAAACAATTTAATTTCATCCCAGCTTATGGTGAGTTAAAAAGGGCCGTTGCGCCGGCTAGACCTTCGTCTTTGGTGGAGACACCTAACTACTAATCCGGCGCTTGCTAGGTTATTATACAAGATTAGATAGGATACTATATCTGAAATATAAACTTACTTAACTTTTACTTAAAATACCTACTTAGACTTACTTTTTTTATTCTTTTTATTTTCTTATCTTGCTACTATTTTAGCTTTTTATTTTAGCTTTTTACTCTGATATTAAAGCGCCGGGTAATAGATAAAATTATACACTATATATACCCTTATATTGTTTATTTTTAACCTTAGCTTTTACATAAAATCCTTACTAGGCTTAGGGGAGGTACTAGATACTACCACCCCTTTTCTCCCTCTAGTTTTATTAATAAGTCTTTTTTTATATTAGTTTTATTATAAGTTTATATTTAGTTTACCTAGTATTAATATATTATATTAATTAACTTATAAAATCCTACTTAAAAATACTTATATATATTATAAGAACTTATAGGCCTAATTAAATATAAGTAATAAGCTAACTAGATAAAATGCCTTTTTTTCCCCTTTTATTTATTATTAATTATTTTAGTATTTATAATATTTAGTTCTTTGCTTTTTACCCCCTTTTCTTATTTATATATACTACTATTAAAGCTGTGTTTACTTATTATATTATTATACTCTAAAATTTAAAATCTTTACTTTATTTTACTTACTTAAATATATATTAATTTAATAAAAATATTATTAAAATAATAATATAAAAATATAAAAAAAAGCTTTTTAATAAAATTTATTATTTTAACTTAAAAATAAAATAATATTATAAGAGAATATAATAAAACTAAGAAAAATAAAATACTTTTTTTTTAAGAAAAAAATTATTATTAATTTTATTTTTTATAAATTTATTATTTATATTAAAATTAATTTAATTAATATATAATTTAAGTTTTATTTAAATACACTAAAAGTTTAAGCTTTTTTTTAAGAATTTCTTAAATAATATTAAGAGTAATTTATTATATAATATTTTTATTTTAACTTTAAAAAATATAAGAAAATATATACTATTAATTATATAATAATAAAAAATATATAATATTTACTAATTAATTATATAAATAATTAAATTATATAATTAAAAAAGCTTAAAAATTATAAAAATATTAAAATTTTAATTTAACTTTTATTTTTATTTAATTTATATTAATATAATAAGTAAATTAAATAATAAATTACTTTTATATTAAAATACTTTTTTACTTTTAATTATTTATTTATAAAATATTTTTAATTAATATTTTAAAATTTTATAATATTTTATTTTATAAGAATTTTTAAGTAAAATTATTAATAAGTTAAAATATATATAAACTTAATAAATATTATATTTAATAATAAAATAAAATATAGTATTATACTTTAAAAAGTTATTTTTAATAGCTATTATAATTAAAACTTAAATATACTTATATATTTATTTAAATTAAGAAAAAGTATAATAAAACTTTATAAAAAGCTAAAATATAATATAATTTAAAAAGAGTTATTTAATTAAAAAGTAAAAAAAACTTTATAAATTAAATATAATTTAAATTACTTAAGAAAACTATAAGTTTAAGTAAAATATTATAAGTATTTTAAAAAAATAAATAAATTATAAGTAATAAATTAATTAATAATATATTTTAAATAAAAAGTATAAAATTTAAAATAAAAAAAATTTAAAAATAATAATATTTATATTATTAAACTAGCTAGTTTTTTATTTTAAATAAATATGACTTCTAGCTTAATTAATTATATTATTACTTATATAAATAAAATAAGTAAATAAAATAAAATTAAAAGAATTTATATAATATTTTTTTAATTATAAAATCTTTTTTAATATATTTATACTTATAAAATATATTTATTATTTATATATATATATTTTTAAAGCTTAAGTTTTATACTTTAAGTATAAGTAAATAAAACTTAAAAATATAATACTTAAAATATATTTTTATATTTAAAATAATTATATTTAAAAAGTTTATAATATAATTTATATTTTAAATTTAAAGTTATTATTAAATATTTTTTATTTTTTATATAATTAATAATATAAATAAAAAAAGTTCTTTTATTACTTAAATATTTATAATAAGTTATTTAATAAGTTAATTTTATATTTAATATATTTATAAAAAAGTAAAAAAATTAAAATTAAAAGTATAAAAAGTTAAATTACTTATATAATAAATATTTATAAAAATAATAGAATTTTTAAAGTTATAAAAATTTATAAAACTTTATTTTTAAATACTAAAATTACTTTAATAAATATAAATTTTATTAAAATATAATATAAAAAAAAGCTTATAAGAAAATAATAAGTAAATTATAAAAAAAAAGTAAATAATATTATATTATTAACTTTTTTTTATATAAATAAATAAAAATAAACTTATTATAATTTTATATATATATTAATAATTATTTAAATTAGGAAGTTTTATTATTAAACTTTTATATAAATAAAAAGTTCTAAGTTAATAAAAAAGAGTAATTAACTTAATTATTTTAAAAAAAACTAAATTTATAATTAAAAATAAATAATAAATATAAAAGAAATTATACTTATTTTTAAAACTTAATAAAAACTTAAACTTTTATTTAATTTTACTTATAATTTATTATTTTTAATTTATTTTTACTTAATTAACTTTTTTTTTACTTTTATTAATAAAATACTTTTACTTTTTTATTTATAAAAAAAACTTAAATATTTTTATTAAACTTTTTTTATTATTTTTTTTTATATTTATTATTTTTAAGTAAATATTAACTTTATAATAATAAAAATAAATTAAATTTTTTTAAAAAAGAATTATTTTTAATTATTTTTTACTTATTATAATTTATTATTATAATTTTTTATTTTTATAAAAGAGTTTTTTATATTTTTAATTAAATTATTATTTATTAATATAAAGTATTATAATTTTATTTTTAATATTAATTTATAAAACTCTTAAAAATATTTTTAATTTATACTTAAAAATAATTTTAAAAGCTTTAACTTAAATTTAAAAAATATAATATTAAGAATTATTAACTTAAAAATTAACTTAAAAAGTATTATAATATATATAATAAATTATAAAAAAATTATTAAGAGAATTTAATAAAATAATTAAAAAAAATAATATAATAAAAACTATTAATTTTAATAAATATTATATTAAAAAAATATATTTTAATTAATAAAAAATAAGTTTTTAAGTATTTATACTTAAAAATAATTTAAAAAAAATATTAATAAATATATTTAATTTAAAGTTTATTAAAAGCTAACTTAAAGTACTCTTAAAAACCTTTAAGAAAATTAAGTATTAAAAAAAGCTAAGAAGCTTATTATTAATAAGTATAATAAAATTATATAAAATAAGGAGATAAATAGGTCTAGTTGTCTTACTTTAGCTATAAGATTAAGTAGATAATATCAGTATATATAGCCTGATAAGCGCTATCTTATATTTTTAACTTCGCAGACAGTGTCTCCTGCAGCTGTCCACTTTTCAACATGAGTTTTGATTGTCAACCTGCTGTCAAGCTAACCCGGTGAATGGCGATAATAATTTTAGGCATTGCTGGAAATCTTTTGCTGATTTCTCCTTTGATGTCGTTTGGAGCGCCGGCACCTCTTCTCTGAACACTGGTCTGATAAGGAGGGGTTACTAGCATACAAGCAGTAGCTTATCGATTCTGAGTAGGCGGGTCGGGAACGCAGCTAGTGGCATCTGTTATTTAAGTTTAACGCATTTGTGAGTGTTCAAAAAAACGCTTTGCTTTTCAATTAGTTATTAGATTAACTCGCATAAGCGTGTTAACCGTACCTTGATCGTAACCTGCGGGTGGTAGCGTCAACGGATAATGTGCTCGGATGTGCTGGGACGGCGGCGGCGGATATTGAACACTAGCTACATTAACGAAATTGCGGGACTTCGAAAATAGGGGTATTTGTAACTATACGGGGAATTGGTAGTGTCAAGGGATGCGAAGTATTCGAGGGCAATGCAGCGGACTGCAAAAAAAGTCCGCAAGGCGGAGGAGAGCGCATTGTAGTGATTAAGGCGCTGTGCACTACAGGTCGGATACAGTGGACCACAGGCACGCCGGTCACTTTCTAGTCTCCCAAGGCCAAGACCATCTGTTCGACGCAGGAGACATCCGGCGGACACAACAAAATTACCGCCTCTTTTCTAGCGGGCAAGAACGTGGCACAGGAAGGTGTCGCATTTCTCGCCACGGCGATCAAGCAGTCGTTTCTAACCTCTGGTTCAGCTTAAAAACAACTACGATGTCATCGGCCTAGAAGATGGGGGTTGTGGAGACCGGAAGGACGCTTCATGGCCAAACGCATCGCAGCTTTTCTCCGGGGGCTGTACTCTTGGATACTCGTGCCATTTATTTGCTAGGACTCTACCTGTTCATCACCCTCAAGCCATATCTCGTGGCCGTCGCCGTCCTTGACTAACAGGCTCGCCAAACATGCACACACCGCCACACAGACCAACATCCAAAACGCCAAACTAACATATCCTATACTCAGTCCAAAGCCATACACAACCCCTCCAATTACCTTCCTCTGTATTATTACTTTCTTGGCATGTAAATGTTAAGAAAGTAGACATTAATTACACTAATTCTCTTAACACTGCACCTAATTATCTAACTTCTGCGCTTTTACGTATCTTCGGCGGCGGCAATGGCAACAGCCATAACCAGCCTGCTATGTACACCGGATCCCTTTGATCTCGGTCTCTACTCTCCGCCAACTTTAGCTCATAGTGCCCGTAGAGCCCTGCTCCGAGACAGCTCCCCTGCAGAGATTACCGACATTAGTATATCGCCTGCATCTTACAGGACAACCCAAACGCCCTCCTCGCCACTCAACCGGACAAGTAATACTGCTATTACAGAAGGACAGCAGCAACTCGACTTCCCTGCACTTCCTATATTAGCCACGCATAAGCGGCAGCAACCAGTAGATATCACGGAAGCAGCCAACCAGCTCGCCAACCACCGTGCACAACGCCAAACTCCGAGTCTTCTGAACCTTCTGTGCACATTTCAACAAGGCAGCCAAAGAATTCATAACCGGGCCGGAACGTGACTTTGCGAAGCTCTTCTCGGATAGCTTTCTCGACTTCTGGAACAAAACACTCACCAGCCCCAAATTATCCTCCGCACCAACCTACAGCAGCGTCGCCGCGAACACCAACGCCCACGCCCTTTGTTCTCACGCACCCGCTACTCACAATACGAGCACTGTTTACCAGCAACGACCACCGGCCCCAGCACATCGCCAGGGGCAACTATAGGCTCCTACTTTGCCCCGAGAGGACCTCCGTGTCTTCATCCGCCTCGACGACGATGCTCCGGCCAGAAACCACATCGGATACGCCATCCGTGCTCATGTTGCCAGCAAGATTGGCATTGAGCTCAGCCGAATCCCGCAGGTTCTCCAAGTAAATACAGGGTGGGCTATCCGAGCCATAGACAAACACACACGCGACCTCCTTGTAGAGCGCCAGGCCGATTGGGCTAGAGACCTTGGTGTAACCGCCGTAGAGCCCAGCCAGAAATGGTATACTGTCGCACTTTTTACGTGCTTAAAATGGGTGAGAAAAAGTTGTGTATTGATTCAAGTTGTTTTTTGCGGGGTCCCATCCCGCAGATGTTTAAAGTACACAGGTGGATTATTAACATGTTGTTTCGCGTGGCTCATCAAAGACCATGCACTATTTGCGACATATACTTATGCTGTAGCAAATTGCCCTCGCAGGCTAACCGATCTATACGGAAACGAACTGGACTATAAAGCCACCGTGCGTGACGAAATCACCAGCCAGACGGGCCTAACGCCGGTCAGCGTTCGAACCCCTCGTCGTGATAATAAATTACTTCCTTACAAGACACTCATCGTATCCCTCCTTGAACTAACCAAGAGACCCTGAAGCCTTTTTGGCACCAGCCGACAGGCCAGGCTTATTGAGAAGAAAAACCCCCCTAAATAGTGTAAGAACTGCTAGGATTACTATACGCGACACGTATGCAACAGATAAATATAATACAACTGCTGTGGAAAGACTGATTATACCAGCAATAGCTACACTGCCGCTGAACATGCGCTAACTATCTTAGACTATATACCGCCGACCTTATGACTTGCCCGGCGCTGCCAAAGCGAGTTTACGGCATGCTCCAACAGCTCTCTAAGGAACAGCGAGCACTGATCCGGCAGATGGGCTCTCAACTCCATCAACAACGACAACATGCTGCACAGCAGGATCAACAGACTTGAACAGCACCCAACGGCGGCGCCTCGGCCACAGAGGCCGTGACAGATCATCGCGCTCCTGCTGCAGCTACAGAACCACCCCAAGCACAAGTCATTGCTCATGACTGGGCGAACTTCTTCGCCGGCAACAGGCCAGCACTACCAACGCGGACCGGAACGGCAGAGTTCGGGCCGGAAATAGTACCACGGCGTCCTATACAGGCATCACCTAAGCGGTGTCGTGCCAATACCAACCTGTCTTCCCTATAAGTCGGCGGCCAAGAACACATAATTCTAACGAGAGAACAATCAAGGTCTTCCAAGCGAACGTGGGCAAAATCCTGCCGGCTTATAATTACGCTCTGGTACTAGCCGACGCCGAAAAATATGATATTATTCTTCTTTAAGAACCCTAGACTAAGGCAAAGAATATAAGATACCTTATTAAGACTTACCTAGCCTATAACACTTACTTACTTGTAGATAGCTAGGATAGTAATAATACGCGGCCGGGGGTTATAATAAATATTTGTAAGGACTTACGTATTCTTGCAGACTAAAAACAGCTGATACTTACCTGAGATATCTTGTGGCTTATAGTGAACGGCATTATAATTGTGAACTTTTACTGCTAACTGTGCTATGACGTTTCCCTGGACATCTTGCTGTGGTGGTTGGCACTAGAAAGGACCCTTATAGCTAGTGACTTTAATACTAAGTATTATTCCTGGTAAACTAGACGACTAGAGGGTCGCGGAGAGGACATCGCCGTGTGGGTAGCTGAACACGGCCTTAATTTATTAAATACTGTAGATGTGCTTATAAACCCTCACGGCAATACAATTAATATAGCCTTCTCTAATATTGATCTGGCAGCCGCCGTTGTAGAGGACTACCTAGCCACCAGCTCTAATTACTTTACCCTCAGCCTTACGCTGCCGGATATCGCCCTTAGCTCCCCGCAGGTGCCAGGCAAGGTCCGGGTCACCACTGAAGACGAACTACAGCGCTTTAAAGAACTTATTCTGACAGGAATATAGCGAATACCACAAGGCAATGCAACAGTTTCGGAGCTGGATAATCTGGCTACGGTACTGGTTAAACTTCTCTAATCGGCAGCTATTGCCGCTGGCCGTCCTGTCTGGAAGGGGACCCAGAGTGCGCCGTGGTGGACCAAGGAATATGCCGGCGTAGCTGCGGAGTACCGGGCTATTAGGAGGATTTTCCTACTGGGCTTTAATCGGGATATACAACTTGCGCGAAAAGACTTCTAACGGGTAGTTCACCGTGCCAAACGTTAGTACTGGCGTAACCTCATCAACGGATTTTTATATAGTGTATTAGTCTTTAAGGCAGTCCGATAGCTTAAGGCTCCGGGATTATTCTAACTACTACCTCTCCAGGTTGGGGATACTATGTATAAAACTTAACTTGGCAAAGCAAACGCTTTAAGACGCAGCACGCTTAAGCGCCACACTGTAGTAGATGACATCCTAGATCCATAGATTCTAGTTAGCCCAACTTATGTGATACCTTTTAGGCAAGAAATCACGCTATAAGAGGTTAAGGACACTACTATTAAGATAGGGAATACCTTACCCAGAGTAGATAATATTACGGTTAAGCTGCTATAAGTAGTATAGGATATTATTAGAGGGCATATTTAACGCCTCTACCAGGGATGTCTTGTAGTAAGCTACTATCTGAAAGCCTTTTAAGAAGTAGAAGTAGTTATGATTTCTAAGCTAGGGAGGAGAGATTTATTAAAGCCTAGGGTATAGCGGCCTATCTTACTCCTCTCCTGTCTTGGTAAAGGCCGCGAGCGTCTTCTTGCTCGCCGTATTATATAGGCATTAATAAACTATAGGGTCCTCTATCCTTACTAGGCTGGAGCTCTTCTAAAAAGATCAGCTGTTGACCTGGTCGCAGTACTTGTCCACGATATTAAGGAGGCGCTTGCACGCGGGTAAGTGGCTATACTGGTGACTACTAATAGCTAAGGTGCCTTCGACTCGGCTCTCTGTAACCGCCTTGTTTTGCGGCTTTGCTAACAGGGCTAGCCTGATAATCTTGCGCGCTGGGCAGGCTCGTTTATAAGTAGCTGCTCCGCCTAGGTGAGATATTAGGATATTACTACACCGATAACACCTTTGTAGTGTGGTCTTCTACAAGGATCGCCTGTATCCCCGATCTTATTTTTGTTATACACCGAGCCGGTTTACTGCTTAGGCGACCCTGAGAGACGGTTTGGTTATGCATATAATACCGCTATTCTCTGTACAGGGAAATCTGTAGAAGAAACCGCCAGGAAAGCGTCGGTGTATATCCGGGAGCTTAAAGACTAGGGCACTGCTAATAGCATCTTATTTGACCCGGATAAAACAGAAGTCATATATTTTTTATTAAAGACGCGGGAAACTATACCGCTTATCTGGTACAGCAACGCAGTAAAGCACCCAGAAAAGGCGATGCGCTAGTTAGGAGTCTGGCTTAACAGTAAACTAACTTTTAAGACTTATATTAAGAAGTAGACAGCCACGGCTTAAGCGGTGGCTTGCCACCTGCGGAGCTTAGGTAATACACAACGTGGTCCCTTGCCGAGCGCTGTATAAAGAGCTGTTAGAGCCTGTGTCGAACTAGTCCTGTTATTTAGAACGGAAGCCTAGTACCCGGGCGTACAGAGCTCGCGTTAGAGGCAGCTATTAAAAGAAGGACTGTCTAGAATCTAATAGCTTGTAAAGAAAATAACTAAGGCTATTAAATAAGCCATCTGCTCTATCCTCCCGACGTGGAAAATAATACTAATCACAGTTCTGCACCAAGAAAGCGGTATACCGCTGATTTTTTAGCTGCTTAAGGCGAAATATCTACGCTTCTCTTCTTATATTAAGTCCCTAGATAAAGAATATCCTCTAGCTAGACGTACTGCCGTGGTGACGCCACTGCCTATTATCAAGAGTATTAAGTTGAGATACCAGCGTTAACCTAAAAGCTTCCTAACTCGACTGAGAAGAAGAACTGATAAGCTGCTGGTAAATTGCTAACGCCCCGTGCTGTTCCCGCGTAGATATAACTCTGAGACACAGTAGCAGCTATAAACTGCATCCAAGACAGATTCCGCCGAGGACTTTGACAGGTGGCTCCAGTTTATCCCTCTGTTTACTCTAGTTGTATACTTAGACAGCTTACTGTCCGAGAAGGGCGCTGTTGGATACAGCTATGTTATTTATTAATATAACCACTTTATTTGTTAAGGTACAAGGCGCCTCGGCCCTGCTAAAGTATTTAACGCTGAGGCAAAAGGAGCACTTAAAGGCCTGAAGGCCACGCTGAGATTACTATAATCTGCCTCTCAGAAGATAACTGTTTGCCTTGATAATATTATAGCCGCTAGATGTCTTTGTGGCCACCTCTTGGACTCTTTATAATAAGTCTTTCTCACTTTCTAAGCCCTGGCGAAGACTCACAGACAAACCGAAATCCGCTGGATACCCGGATACGCTAAAATTATAGGTAATAAGCAGGCTGATACGCTGGCGAAAGCAGGCTGCTCCCGGCTAGAGCCCGTAGATACTGTCCTAATACTGGCCTTCTTGCGTAGAACTGCCAGACAGCGGTCTAAAGACGTAGTCTAAGCCTGGTGGGATATCTCTGCCCCTGATAAGTATAAAACTCTGAACCTACTTTTCCCTCATCGCTGTCCACAGGAGCTATCTCTCCCACGCACAACCCTTCACCACCTGCTCGCAGCGAGAACCCATCATGGCGACTTTGCTGACTACCACGAAAGATTACACGACGACGACGCACAGCTGACGTGTACGTGTAGCTGTGGTCGGCGGAAGGCGCCCACACACCTCTTCTATTATAGGAAGATCCAACCGCGTCATCGGATGAGGTTAGCCCCCTCACCGACCGCGGTGATCAACTAAGTAATAGGCAGAGACTTTGACAAATTTGTTAAGCTGGCGAAGGCTAGCTCCTTCTTTAAGAAGATTTGCCTTCGCCACTAGGCGACGCTTTATATTACGGTATCCCTATGCCAATTTTTCCTTTGTTCTTTATTCACTGGCTGCGATTGGCGGAAGGTGGCATCAACACCTCCTGTCCGCGCATGCCGCCCTTGAATACCGTAGACCTGCGGTCTTCCAGATACATCAACTGCACAATCCGCTGACGGGTATCAGAGTAGACTGTGATCGCCTTGGAGCTGATGCCATGCTAGATGGTGCTTTGTTTATGTTGCGATAGAGTCGCGTCTGAGGATGGGACCCGTAGTTTGTAGATTAAGTCACTAGCCTAGCACGTCCTATGCCCCGTGTAGGGGACCTGAGCGGCCTGTGGCCGCTGGACGGAAAATACACACACACACACACACACACACACACACACACACACACACAACCCCTCCAATTATAGGCCCGACGGTGCGAGCAAGGCTGCTCACCCTGTGCCCTATCCCATGCACTGTTGCCAAAACGCTAGGGTGAGGCGAGCAATTGTTGGTAAGAATAAACCCGCTAGGCAACACAAATGTTGAAGCAAGGACATGTATAAACAGCACTGCGCATATAGATAGCCAAATTTCAATACCAGTTTTCCCCTGTGGCGGCTCAGACTTGCTCGGGACTACGGATAGATATGGCACAACAAAGTAGGCCAAGGGGAACAAAGGCAGGAACGCGCGCCAGGATAAGAGAGTCCCTAAACAGGCGGCCACGGGCTAGTAAAGTCGTACTTGTAGAGTAATGCCAATGATCCCGAGAATGGCCATGGCCAAACGAACTCTTTGGGGCTGTAAGCCGACACCGCCTGTGAATTGAAAGGGTAACTGCATCCTATGCTTGGATGTCTTAGGATCCCATACCGGTGTTGATAAGAAGACAAACCAGAGAGTTGAATGTTCCTACGTGGAATGTCAAGAAGAATTGTGCAAGCATGGTCAAGGAAAGATTGCGAGTGAATATACCCCTAAATGATAAAACCTGCGTATTCCGACTGGTGTTTGATGACGTAGGAGACGGCTGCACCATACCGTAACCCATTGATACTGCGGCAGCTGTCGATAGAGGCACATAACCAGTCCCCCCATGCCGCTGAAAAAGTTCACGATACCGCGTATTCCCCTACGAGATTCGTACCTTGATTTTTCGGATCTTGCAGAGATGACAACCTCGCCATGGTTGGCCGTAGTACACCATGCTCGGCAGATCAGTCCATGTGGAGAAAAGCTTGAATCCAAGTCGTTTCAGCAAGGTATGGAACACGATAGAGCAAGGTAAAAGGATGGCAGTCCAATCCCACTTTGACAAATGCACACAGTCGATTAATCGAATGCCCGTTAATTAAATGAATCGGAACGTGCCAATTCCCGATCCCATTTAAGAAGCAGTGTAGCTAGTTTGTTTCATATCATCTGATGTCAGGTTCTGTTCATCCTACTCTATTAACTGCCTCAACGGGTACAGTGGGCGCCACATGCAGTCTGTGGGTCAAACATGGCTTCCCGAACATATTCGGCGGTAGATCCCCTTGGCCGAACCAAGCTACTATTTCTATGCCAAGAAGGACCCGGAGAGCGCTCGGGCATCTGCGTCCCGAATAGATTTGTGTAGTATGTGTCATTATGACTTGCTTTATGGTGACTCCACGTGGCTTTGACCACCTTCCAATTGCGTCTACGTTGGGACACTTCAATACCTGGGCGACTTGGAACTAAACTGGGGAAAAGAATATCCTCCAATCGGAATTAGTGACTCGATCCGTTGGAAGTTGAAACTTGACTCTCGATGGCGGTGCAGCGTGGTAATGGGATCATTTGCCGGTGACGTAGATCCGGTCGGCTTTTGAACTTGCCCTTTGACGTGTTGTGCCATCTTAGATCAACATCTCATGTAAGCGGAACCTTTAGAATACTCAAAAACTTGCATCAGAGAAAATAGCAGCCGCCGCAAGGCTGTACTAGAAGCACAGAATCTGCTCCATCCGCCTTGCCAGTCTTTTCAGTCGTACCTGACACAGCTTTAGGCTCCGCGCTCGTGAACTTGGGAAACCATGAAAACTCCCGTATTAAACCCCCCCCGGAGCGTTTTTCCAATGACTAGCGAGCCGTATAAGCTCCAGCATGGCATACCCACTCTTGTAGTCGTTAAACAATTGTTTCAATCTCTCACGATATATGGCATCATTCGAGGCGAGCCAGGCGGCAGTAAGAGTCAAGGGAAGATATACAGCACCCATGGGTAATTCCATCTTCAGGTTCTCTACTAATGTAATTATGTCGGTGCAGAAAATAGCATGCTCCCTTTGTAATTCTGCCTTGTTTGGATGTTGAGCGCGCAGTATTGCATTGAGACTAATGCCTACCGCTAGCACAATGCATTGTATTTCATTGCAGCAAGCTAGAGTGCCCATTACTGGCGGCGGCATAGGAGGTATGAGTGATTCTGGGGCCAGATATGTCTCACGGAACTGTAGTAAGGCTTTGTAGTCATTCCACAAGATGTCGTAGAGCTCTTGGACTCTGTTGAGGTTCTCGGTCGGATGGTGGAGCAGATCTAGAACTGACAAGAGATTTACATGGTCCATGATTGTTATCCATATACCATTTTCGGTATCAACTTCCACAGCATTTCCTGCTGTGTATTTTATAGTGTGCAACCAACATCGTAAACCTCTTTTAATGAGCTTGTGTATCCAAGGTTGCAGCCGAATCGAGGAGTTGAAGATACTCTCCAGTACCCATGGTATGCATTAGCACACGCCCGTCAGCATAATGGGTTTTCAAGACATACCACTTCCATAGTTGCAGCACGCGTTACCGTCATATTGAAGTCATCAAGACGTGGGTCTGTGTCCAGCAAAACATCCAGCAGGTGCGCCATACCGCCGCCATGAGAAGGAGTAACGTCGTTATTCACTGCCATCCAACCCTGACAGCTCACGAGGAGGAGGATAACGCATAGTGTCTCCGTCGTATAAGCCGTAGCACTATCAGTCACAGCCCTCCGCACGGCATTAATAGCGTTGATATATTTTCTGCGAGTAAGCTCTGATACTGTCCTGGTGTTGCGAACGCAGGTAATTGTAGATGCAAACGCAACTGCGGAGGCATCTAGAGCGGCATGATAACCAAGGCGTTGTGGCAGCACCGGTAGATATCATCCTACGCATTTTACATCTTGCCTAATATCTGTCGCATACAGCAACGACACAACCTTGTTGACGAGGAGGGAGGCGTTATTGCTCAATAGTCTGCCCGGGCTACAGAGTGCGAACAAGAGACCTGCTGCTGAGCGCTTTGCTACTACCTGGTTGTTGACCAGAGTGAAAGATTCCGACTGGTCTTTGAATTTGAATCGCAGGTTGCCTGTTCCCAGACAAGATATTTTGAGACGTTTACAGCGTGAGCATGATGGCATTGCCTTGTCGCACTGTAGCCGAGGTGGAATCTTCTGGTCAGTAATACAGTTCGGTCTATTCTCCAAGTGAGGAAATATTCCAATTTTAGGCGTCAACTTGCCTTTTTCTTTTGCTTGAGACAGGCATTGCGGCCCTGATATGACGGCACGCCGGGCATCCTCCCCGGGTCAGAATTGCGCGGCGATCCGTCGAGCGGGGGTTTTGGACTCGCGAGCTCAACTCTCGGCGTGCTGGCGGCCACAACTTCAAAGAGAACATGAGATATCCTCGCTAGCTACCACGGATGATGGTATTAGGAAGAATATTGCCCGCCGGATATTTAGATTTCGGTCTTGTCGCGGCTGACGTAAGGAAATGCTGCATTGATGCAACGAGTTGCAGGCGACTCAACCGTATCCTGCCAAGTGCGCGCCGACAAAAAGTTCCAGGTCCCATTTCTAGACGTGCAGAGGAAGCAAAGCAACCAACCATCGTCTTCAGCGATTGCCGAGACTGCGGTTGATGAAAGCAATACATATTTCCACAACTTGGCGGCCATTTGAGTTTTCTCCCAACACCCTAAGTTGTTAAATTGTCGTGCAGAGAGCAGTTGGTTGTACAGATAAAATCACCCACCGGCAGCATGTGATACTAATACAGTCCGCTAGGCATGGGCATTCAGCACCGTGGAAGTTGCGTCGTTCAACTTTGGGTTCCAGGCTCAGAGGTTATATTCTATGAAAATTCAGACGAGGGTAGTTTCGAGGTAAATGAAGAAGTGTCTCAGGACTGGGGCCTTCTTGCCACAGAGATCTCGTCAAATAGATTGAAGTTGTTTCCCAGAAAAGTACATATGAAAGGCGGCGGATTATAGGTTTTACGATACCAATATTGTAATTACAACTAACTATATACAAAGCAGTTTCGAACAGCCGGCTCGGTTTTAATATCGTCACTAGATCGGGAATCTTTATTGGTTTCGCGACGGAAGAGGAAGCACGATTTTGTTCACACAAGAGGATATCGTATTCTGAACGAATGCGGACGAAGATCGATGGCCTCAAGAGGAAAGGATTTGAGATGAATTACCGGTGGATATAATATTTATAGCTGCTACGGTCTGAACCAGTGAGCGAGATGCCGATTGATGTAAATTCCCTGTTCTGCCCTTCTGAGCTGGCGGAAGTTCCAACTTCCCTTCAACAAAAGCGGCGCATCAGGCCCGTTATCATTGGGTGGCCCATGAGGTGGTTGTGGTGACACAAGTCCTTGGAGGACCCAATTAGCTAGCTTGAATACACGCTGTCAAGGTCGCGCTAGCCAAGGCTGTGTGCTACAGTGCCACATCAAAAGTCTGTCAAAAACCCACTTTTACACCAAAACTTACATTAAAAACTCCTTTAATAATCCTAATATTTATTAAGAAATAATGCTTAAAAATTTACTAATATATAATTTATTATAAGTATACTTATATTTTTATAAAGCTTTAAATTATATTCTTTTTTACCTTTTTATAGTTTACCTTTAAAATTACACTTCTTTAAAAAATCCTGTTATAGAAGGCTTTAGTGGACTTTATAGCAGGGTAGTTTTGTTACAGTCTCTTTCATCTTAAATATCTTCTTATTAAGTAATATTAAACAAGAAAAACACATATATCTATAAATATATATTATTTATTAATGCAAATATAAAATATCTTTTATTTTTATTAAAAGCCAATAGAAGAATAAGGGAGTGTTTAAGGTGACTTTTGATGTGGCACTGTAGCACATGTTGCGCCAGCACATCGCCTGACCTAGCCATGAGGAGCTGGCTCACACAGGTAGCTGGCAACATGGTGCCCGCCAACTAAATGAGCTAGCCCGTGGAATGTGCCCGCCCAAGGGTGACAGCTCCAGCATGCCAACCTATTTTCTACCCTGGGCACAAATTTTGAGCCATCACCTGGATAGTGCTAGGCGAGAATATATACTATTTTCTATATGCTATCCCACTGTTTAAGCAGGCACTATATAGATGTCACTTATGATATACCAGCACTTATCAGACAGCTTATATAGGGACTAATTATTTTTATTATATTTCCGAGGTGACTTCTCTGTATAACTTCTGTTAACTACCCAGCCTAGAGTAAGGTAAACAGCATTTATGCTATTAGATGTCATATACTTAAAACATTTTTATGGAGTAAGTGCTCTACTATTACTACTTAATAACCTAAACTTTTTCCGTATATACTTATATACTACTCTCGTAACCTCCGACGGATTACTGGGTTTTACTGTCATCTTCTTTATTACATTCTAATCCCCATCTTCAAGCTTCTTAAATTCTATAGTCACTGCTTCTAGATCTGACCACTTAGCTAGTAACTTCTGTAAGTTTATTAGTAGATACAAATCACATAGACGCAGCTGGTCTTACCTGTAGAGGATCACTCTCACCATCGACTGGTACAGCAGTCACTTCATCTCCCAGTACATAGGTCCCCTCTATCGACTCTTTATCCGAATCCAGCGCTTTCCTCACCATCGTTGCTAAACCAGCTCTTGAGACTTGTCGTTCGCCCTGAGCTCTCCTCTGTAGCGTATTGTCCCAAGCCTCGTTTTCACCGTCATCCTCGGTTACTGTCGCGTGCCCGTCGTGATTATCCGATCGGGCTGATGCGACTCCTGTCTGGGACCTCGTTCCTTCCCCCGTGGTTTCCACTACAGACAGGTTTTCTATCTTGCCAGGATCTCTCTTTCGTCCTCTGTCGCATCGTTAATCTTTCTTTGGAGACGCTGGTCCCACGCCGCCGAGGAATGGAAGTTCACGGCTTTTTCCCATTGTCACACCTACTACGAGCAGCACTGAGATTAGAGTCTAGCAATCTCCACCCCAGAGGCCCTAATTCAAGATATCTTGTGTTATGCATCTAGCAGAGCTCTACCATACTTTTCTTTTGGGTTGGTGAAGCTGGGGCAAGTCATAATCCTGTCTCGGAGCTCAAACAGGGTTATCCTATATCTCGGGTTAGGGTTGAAGATCCACCTCAAGATATTGTTAAGGTCATCAGACAATGGGAGGATCGACGTAAGGTGGTTATGATTTGCGGTGTATGCCCGATAGTTCAAGTCTTCAATAGATGCCTGTCTCCATGGGCTGAGTCCGCACGTCAGGTTGACCAGGATTATTCCCAAGCTCCAGATGTCGCTGGGCCCGCACATATGATGGTGTAGCTCCCTTGTTCCAGAATCCAGACACTCTGCTAACGTAATATGAGTCAGTAAGAGGCAAGCTAACGTAGTGTAAAGAAAGAGCGTTAGAGCACGCACCAGGGCTCATGTAGGCCATAGACCCACGGGTACTGTTTTCAGATGTTGCATTAGTTGTGGCAAAGCCAAAGTCTGCCAATTTGACTGTTTGTCCGTTGTTGAAAACTAGGATATTTTCCGGCTTAAGGTCCTGATGGTAGATGTTGCATTTATGACAGTATTCCAGAGCATCAATCATTTGAAGGAAAATATTTTTAGACAGCGTATCGTTGCCAACGTACAGGCCGCGTTGTGTTATATTTAGGAATAGATCTCCCTCTTCACAATATTCAATGACAACATAAATGCCCTCGGGTCTGTCTAGAAACTTGTGTATATCCACAACGTTGGGATGTGCGGAGGCTTGGTGGTGAAGTTGAATCTCTCGGTGACAGTTTAAGAGCTGCGAAGCATCTAGACGAGACCCATCGGCATGAAATTTATTGAGACACTTGACAGCGTGACGCGTACCAGTATTGACATCGGTAGCCAAGTACACCACGCCGTAGGAGCCGGTCCCTAATATACTTTTCAATTGAAGGGAACCTGCGAGCATTTGTCCTAGTCTCTCCATGAAATCAGATCGAGTCAAGGAATAGGGAGTTGTATACAGACACCGATAATAATTAAAAATAAAGCAAAAAGTCAGAGGAAAGACAATCTAGTAATTTTTAAGTCGGGTACAGCAGGGCATGCGACGTCGGGACGTGATCTGCGCTTTGCGCGTAACACCCATCGACAATTTGGTGTACATCGACAAGAGAATCTGTGGCAGCCACTAGCAGATTTGACTGAGGCCCCTACTGAAATGTCGGTGTCACCCTTTGCTATGGAAAAAAGCGAGCGTAGTACGTACTGAAGACCTCCTTTCTCCCGCCACCAAAAAGAGTCAAGCGTCATCATGGTGCCGTCATAGCAGCTGCGTGGCCATTGTACGATGGCACAACCAGCATGTGCACTGATTGGATCAGCCAATGAGGGTTGAGAGGCGCAAGTTCCGGCCGATCTTCACACTGGCTCTTCTTGACTCATTTGTGAAGCGCAGCAAAGATCCGTTGACACTTGACGTACGCCTGCCTAACATAGCCCATGCTAGTGTGATATGGGCGCTGTACGCATGACCACACCTATTTGGACCAACATGCGGCCCCTTTCAGCGACGCAAGACAAGACTGTAAGGAGCAAGCACGAGAAGTGAGTGGCGAAAGTGGAAGCCGTGAGGAACAAGATTCATGTCCCTATACTCAGCGGAGAAGAGCGGTGTAACGTTGACAACTGCCTACATACTAGGTACTTTATGTACATACCAGGAGTCGAACCTACTGGTAGGTACCAGCACTGAGACACCGGACCACATGCAGTCAATCAGCACGGCGCCGCATCCCAACTGTATTTCCGGCCCTTCAGTGGCCCAATGCCCGCCAGCCACTCACCAACATTTGAACCTGCTTCCATCAATCCTACCAATTGATGATCAGCCCGGCTTGCCTCGACTGATTTCGGCCATTCATCGCCATAATAATCTGCCTATCCTGCCTATCTCACTGTATTAATGGATACCATTAATACTGAATTACCTACGCTTGGTGATGTCCTCGTGAACGCTGCCTCGCCACCATGGACTTTGCATGCCTTCACGGCTCATCTCAACCGGCACTGCTGTCTCGAGGCTCTTCAGTTCGTTCTCGACACCCAGCATTATGCCGCGTGCTACGAAGGCCTTGTCAGAACCAACTCTGCGTCACCCAGCAATAGTAACTCGGTCGCTAGGCTATGGCGAAATCTAATAAGGCTTTACATCCTTCCCACTGGCCAGCGACAACTAAATATACCTGAACAGGAGCGAGAGCATCTACTGCATCTCCCACCTGAACCTCCACCCAATCCATCTGAGCTTCACGAAGCTTGTCGATGCGCATATGATCTCCTGAATGACTCATTAACCGCGTTTTTCCGGACGTCGGAGCCGATGCAAGACACAGAGGACACTCAGTCGCCGCCCGACCGACAACCACAATTGCAGGCTCAAGATGGGTGGCTTCGTCATCTGTTTGGAACAAATGCTAAGCGTTGTAAGCAGTTGGTTCTTACCTTGGGTTGTGCGCACGCGAAATGATGGTACTACCATACTCTCTGGGACCTACACGAACCCAAGACTCGGAACACGGGTTGTGAGATTTATCGGCTACAAGCACCATGAAGCACTATGATGAAAGAGTTAGGTACATGGTTCCATGACATCTGTTTGTACCACCCAACACAACATGGGGCGGCTGGTATGCTGCCATCAACGGTCATAAATGTTCTGGTTAAACCGCGCCTTGCCGTTTGTCTCTCCTCCACACATGCGTCTATTCAATCATGTCATGACGTTAACAAGGTATGAACGAAACTATTATTTCGCCCTCATCAAACTGGATTTTTGCCACCAGATCTCAGAGGCTTTCTTATGCCTTGCTAGCAGTAGCCGATGGCCGCCATCATTCTCAAAGGTAATGACTCCTCCGTTCTGGTGAATGGCAGCTCTGCCGGGAGACCGGCAGTTGGTCTGCTTGCCGCTTCTTGGTACCGTCAAGCATTGTGGCAGGTATGCCTCTGCCGCACTTAATGTCTTGTCCCCGATATTCACCAGATTTGTCGATGGATAGCCAGTCACGCGACCTGTAGTTAATAGGCCCACAGAAATGGAAAGAAAAAGAGGTGGGCGGGGTGTTTTATCAAGCATGACGCACGCCTTGCAACGCTTCTCTCTGACTACCACTTCAATCAATTTGTCTCGGCCAAAGCATTCTACATCTTAGCACATCGGTCGCATAAAGACAAGGACCATTCCCGTCTCTCCCAAAATTAATTCTTTAGTATATATTCAAGCTCGTGGGGTCACGAGACCAAATTTGTATCATGCTTAGACCAGCAGTGCGGTGGTCTCCCTCCTGCGTTGTGCAAGTGACAGCCCTGGTTCCTCCGACATGTGGAGCCCAACGAGTGTCAGCAGATCTCAGATCTCAGATGTTCTCCCTTCAATTGGGTGTTCTCCCACTCTGGGCGTTGGGTTTCTGGGCGATGCTTATTCTTTGAGACTCTTCTCTTCTTGAAGCCCTCTCCATACACTTGCATCGCAAGACGGCAGTCGATCCTGGATTAAATTCTTGGTTTGCATCTGTCAGGACCTGACATTCCTCATCTACCAAGGCAAGGCAGGACAGGTCCAAGACTCCTGGTTGACAGAATTTGACCCCGAGCATCAATCAGCCTTCTTTACAACCTCTGAGACGGGTTAGACTAATTATAAGCATTATAAAGAGTGGCTTATAGACGTTTTTGATCGATTTACCAAAGCAAAGGTATATAATGGTTATGATAACTGCCTTCTAATTACCGCCGGATACTCCAGCCATATTAATATGGACTTCCTGGAGTGGTACAACCAGCACCAAATTATTATTGCGGTCTTTCCGCCCCATTCCACGCATCGACTCCAGCCCATAGACGTGTCGTTCTCTAGCCCCCTCTCTACGGCATACACTGATCAGCTGGTCCGGGACCGTGAACCTATTGGCTCCCACATTTATGATATAATTGCAGAACATGACCGCGAGCAGGAAGCTCTATTTGATGCATCAAGGGGCAGAATATAAATTGCTCCAATTACGAGTGACAAACTAGTTATTCCTAATTCTTTGGAGAGTTTCGACATGGGCTAGAACTGACGGGTTCAATGCATCTCAGCACTTCGTACGGAAGTACGGAGTATACAGACATTTCTATTCACCAGGGGTGCGAGACACTTTGCTTGTGCCCTTCGTTCATGAGACGTCTGTCGCATCTCTTTGACTTGGCGACATTTTATTTTCTTGCTGTACTTATTTCATTTCGCCTCAGTTTCCGTGCAGCAACTACTGGGTCGCGTGCTCGATGCACGCTTCAAGCTTGTTTTCTCCCTTTCTTCCTTAGCTTTTAGTCACTTCTCGGCACCCGTATGTCAAGAAACAGCGGCCCACGGCCACGCCCAAATGAACCCAGTAACTCTGATTTTGTCCCTGTAGGCGCCTGCGCGGTTGCTCTTCATTTTTCCATTCTGAAACCTAATCGAATTTGGTAAATTTTAGCACGACGAAACCAACATAACTACCTGAGAGGGCTCCACGTATCAACCCTCAACAGATCAAATGTCATCAGCTTTATAATAAGCATCATTCATGGCATCCTGCCCTCCTACGAAATTTCTGCTGGATCTCAACTTCCGTGAATTTTCGCGTCAGCTTCCTCAGTAAATGGGCTCTCTGCTCCATAGTAAGGTTGACTTGCTCTCCAATGGGAACAAGGCATTTAGCCAAATGGTGGTAGTCTTTGCGCAAAAGCCGAAATGTCATCATTAGAAAGTCGATATTGTGAAAGACAAGTGCGCCCTCGTTTGCATAGGTGCGTTTCTCTTCCAAAAAAGAAATCGGGTGATTGCGCCAGTGCCTAATGGGGTTAAGATGATGGGATGTATGATAGCCGTCGTTGAAGCAGAACCGATTACTCTGTAATGTATATAAGCCATTGGTCCCGACATTAGGAAGGTTTAGTGACGTACTGCCACATCAATCAGGGTTATGCTTGATCGATAGTCCGAGTCTGGGCTGTCTGGGTCAACAAATGCATGTTGACCCCAATTCCCAACCATTAACCCTAATCGCACCAACAATAGGGGTAAAATAAAAACAAAGAGTGTTGCTTTAGCATTTACTAGGGTTATCATCGTGCTGTAGAAGACGTAGCTAAGGAACTCCCATCCCGCGGCTCGTGCTGCCATGTCAGTCCGCCCTTTTCGGAGAAAGTATAAAGGAAGATCAAGCCAAACAAGGAAAAAGAAACGGCCAAAGTAGAGAAGGAAATGGGAAAAGTTATCGCGCTCGTATCTAATCGTGGATGACAAGTCATCTGGCCCGTTACCTTCCACATGATGGTGCTTGACATGATGATAAAAGTAAGAGTTCCAGGTATGGCCCATTAAAGGGTCAGTAACGTAGGGAAATAAACAATCCAAGTAAGGATGTTTTCGAGTCAGAATCCCTCGCATATGTATGTGCTGATGCATCATCAGCGTGTAAGTTCCCATATGGTATAGTTGCATCATAATATGGAGGCAGCCTTGCAGGTACGTGAACTGCCAATACAGAAGGAGTGCACTTGGTACAGAAGTTATCGAATATATAATTAATTGCGTGAGCAGGACAACATCTGTTTCGTGACGGACATTCCGTCGAGCCCAGCAGATGTAACCTTGGAGAAAGGACCTGGTAAATATAGGAACAAAGCGCGTAGGCAGCCTGTTAATACCCAAAAACACCGGCGATTCGAAGTTTGGATGTGCAGGGTCGTTGAACGATCTGAGCCTTGCAAGGTCTGCAGCGTTGTTACTCAAGCCTCGGCCTGGTTCGGTTTCGCCTTGAGAGCTTGTGGATTCTCTGGCAGCTTGCCATGTGTTACGCGCGTCGCTTTTAGAGCTAGAGTTTGCGATGCTAGTACAAAATGTTTTGACTGCAGGCGTCTTCTCGGTAGAGCTAATATCGTCTGCTAGGTTTTTCAGAATAATTTTGTCGGCTAGAGTCAAGGCTCTATCATAAACAAGATACTTCTGCATACTGTAGTGACCAGGTAGTAAAGGAGTTGTTGAACACAGGCTTTAATCGAAATTTTAATGCTTATGGCTGAAGACACTGCACTTTCGCAGCAGGTAAGGTATGTTCTTGATAAAGGTAATTATTGGGCTAGAAACAAGGAGACGTTCCTACCTGCTTCAATAGACACAATTTTGCTCATTGAAAACTGTAAACACTTTCAGGATTGATGAGACAGGTTCTTGCACTAGTCAGATGACGTATTGTTTCGAGCCCGAGTCTAGTTTGATGATGAGAAAAATGGTAGGAGGGGCGAATACTCTAAACCTCCTCCTCCCGCTTCCATGACACCCATTTAGTAGCAACGGTGTTGCTGCTGCCTGGAACGGAATCAGCACTGTATGACCTCATTGGCCTCGTCATGCAACCCTTTCAGCTTGCCTGGATTTAAGCGTATAAGTTTTCGATGAAAGCCACTGGACTTGCTCCATGTCTGGGAATAGTGGAGCTTAGTCGGTTACCAAGACATATGTGGACACGAGGAGATTTGATCTATTTTTTTCAACCTTGCAAAGCTACTATGAATATGGCAAAGAGTTTGAAGTCAAACCGATGGACAGTTTCCTCCTAAGCTAAGGGAGAATAGGATCTGTCATTGTTCGCTCCATGTTAGTTTAGTAAGGTGGCATTTAGAGTATTATTGACTATTTGCACAGGATATGTGTCTCACTTTTGACTCACTTACCCCACCCTGGCCACCATCAATTTCTGCGCAGGCGCCAACTTGTAAACAGCTGGCATCGTTCAAATTGATTCCGACAGCACACACAGCGACATGCGCGGTGACACATATGACGACACACTGTGAAACACACGAGGCTATCAGACCATTGAACCACTTAAATCAATTTAATCATCATATTATTAGGGAATTCTTGGGTTCTGAAGCATTACAACGTCCCTGTCCCTGACCCATGGGTGCCGCTCACCCTCCTCCTCTCTATGGTATTTTAGTCCTTCAAACCACACTTTTTACCGTGGGCCATCATGGTGCTGCAGCCGATTACATTCCTGGGATGATAATACAGCTCTTAGTTGACGACTCTTGTGACGCTTGGACCTGGTTTGCCGGCGACCTCTCGGCCTGTGACGCCTCCGCACGACTTCGTCCTGCAGCCACGCCACGGACTCGTCGACGCTTATTGCCTCGCGACGATTACCACGTAAGTGACTGTAGCTCGTCAAGCTCGAATTGAGAGCGGTGACGGCGAAGGCTCGCGTTCATTCGGCGCATTCCTCGGCCCGCATTCTGACTAGGCTGTCGGCTCAGACTACGGCCTCGGGCTGGATACCTGCCTTGTGTGGGTCTGGGTTTTATCTCGGCGCTGAATGAACCACACCGCAGCAATACGGAATAAATAAACAAGGCTCATCGAGGTATATAATTATATAGACAGCGTTTTACATTTGACTTGCAATTATAATACACTAAAAGTAACTATTACCGTCCCATGTCACTTAATGCTCTCTGGTCTTCGCTTTACCTTTCATGTCTTAACGTTTTCGTCACCCCCTCCTTTCGCTGTCATTTGTTGTTGAAGATGGCTAGCTGATGTTACCATTGTAGACTGTTCAGCATGTCCGCATTGTTCGTCACTGTTGCTTTTGACGTTGCTAGATGCTGGCGCTGCGGATGACGGGTGAGAAATATTTTTCCGAAGCGGATGCTCAGTCCCCGTCTCAACTATACCGATATTGGATGCTTTATGTGCTTGGGAAAGAGCAAAATCACCTGAATCGAAATACGTTCTTCCCTATCTCAAACACAAGTAAAACGTTAGCTTCTGAGCGTCAGGCGGTGATAGTGGGGAATTCAAGGTTGACGCCCGTAAGCCTGACCTGTAACTGATGGTGAAGAAGGTGTGCTTTGCTTCGCTCTATTCCGTAGAGGCGCTTGATGCGCTGCTGCTCTTGATCGAGGAAATATCTTTGGTCGCGGTGGGAGTTATCCATCTCGCCCGACTTGCTGATGACACTTTTGGGAAGTGATACAGTTTGTCGGAAAGGCTAGGTCGGGTATTCGAAGTTAATATACTACTAATGTTGGAAAGACGCTGGCGCGGAGGGATTGGCAGAGAACATGTCTTCACATGGAACATGTCGCCACAACTCCCTTGTTGGTGGGCCGCTACACACCCATTTGACATGGACATGCTCGCCTATCCAGTCACGTACATCACAGTGGTGGCCGCCAGGCAGCCACAATTGGAGCAAGACGGCAGATATAGCGAATTTCGGTAGGTAAGCGGGGAAACTTAGGGAAAGATTCCCCGGGGGGATATTACCCGAGCTTTGGCATTGTAGATATCGCCTGGTGCGCGTCCCGCGGTAGCTTCGTTTACACTATCTGCTTGATCATTCGGAGCACGTCTTCATTGCGCAGGCAATATTTATCTTGGGCATTCTTTTCTTTTTGTCTCTCGTAAAAAGTTTAGCAGCGTGGAACCGCCGACAGGTGCCTCGCCAGCGCTGAAGTTGACCAATAGCAACATTATGTAGAAAGGACAAGCTAGTCGTTCCCTAATAATTTGCGAGGCAAAAGTGGGTAGATATATTTTAGGCAACAGCCAAGGTGACTGAAAATGAATATCACAGGTTCCCAAATCCACTTATAAAGAGCCGGGGAAACTTGGCCACAGCGTAGAAAGCAGAGCGGGACATGCCTGATACCTCACATTGCAAATTATTTAGAACCATATATCGGGACTGGGTACGTGACCTCATGAGCTGCGTCATGCAACCATTCCAGCAACCAACCCCAGGCGCTGCGATTGTTCTTCTATGCACGACTCTCCGCTGCGCCACAATGTTACCCATATCGCCGAGTGGAATTTTTTTTTCTTTTCTTTTTTTTTTTTAAAAAACAAAGCATATATATAGGTCACCGGACCTCATTCCAACCACTTCTTTATTATTCTTTCAATCCCATTGTCTACAGCGGCTAACGGCAGAGACAACTTTGGACATCATCCCTTTCTCACGTCATTATGGAGACCGCCGAGGAAATAGACGAGGATTACATTGAGACCAGCCAGGACGATTTCAATCTTGCTATTAACAACGGCTATGTTAAAGATACAGCATTTGATTCAAAGACACTGTAAGCATACTCTCCTTCAGGCATATGTCTGCTATACTTATGACATTTTAACAGCCAACCATCCACCAACGACGTCATTCAGCCAGCTGTCAATGAGGGCACTGGTATAGATAAATCTGATGATCACAAACAGGAAGGAAAAGATAGGGATGGTTTGTCGAAAATAAACCCCAACAAGTCTAGTCTGAAAAGAGACTGATTTTGGCTGGAGCTGCACTGCGTCATACGCTATTCCACACTGGAGATGTATTGCTGAAGTATTTTACAACTCCCCTCTTTCTCTCATAGCAAGAAAAAAGTCTTGTATTTTAAAGCCGGCACCTTGCATAACTTGAATGTGACATACAAGGTATAAACTGGCAACAAACGGAGTTATTGGCGACTGAAACGCCGAACTCTGTAATACCCTCCAGATCGTCCGCCTCCATCGTGCCCACGGTCGTTCCTCTCATCTCGTTGACCAAAGTCATTTCCCCCACCTCGTCGACCGTAGTCGTTTCTCGGACGCTCAGCGCTCTAAATTCTCGTTACTAATGCTCTCCGCGATACATTTATCATTCGGAGCTCATGCAAATGACTTACCTGGACGACAGAAACACGCCGGCCATTTGTCCTGGCAATGTTAGTCACGCCGCCATGGCAATTCAGAAATTCCAAAATTTTACGCGTACTCCATCCCATTGCCCTCTGAAATTGCCTTGTTTGATCCCTCTTCATCCGCAAAAGTGACGAAGCCAAACCCGCGGCTGCGGCCAGTTTCCCGGCCCATGATGACGACCTGTATTTAAGGGGAATTAGTCGACGTATAAACCGAATGCTGCTATCCAAGACGGGGGATAAACCCGCCGCATCGGTGACGGTTCCGAATTTCTGGAACTCTTGCTCCTATTGCAAAATCAGCATATGCAGAGAGGCCTATTGAATTGGAAACCAACCCAACGAAAACTTTGGACATGGCGAATGTGCGGAGAGGTCGTGTACTGGCGATAAAGTAGCGGCAAAGTCCAATGTGTCCTCGAAACATATTTGTGTTCGGAGGACAAGAGAGATTATTGTAGCAAGCGGTGAGCGGAGAGAAGATGAGAGTTAGTGACAGTGCTGGTTGCCCCAAGTTCCAGACACGGGCACCAGGCACCGCTACCTAACATGCTATGTACTGTTTATAGACTTGTCCATATCCAAAGCTACAATACATTAGGGGTTCTTTGCGGTATCATCAGGAACTAAAGTTCAGTTTGCGGGCAGGCTGTCCTAGTCCTCTGTAGATCGACAGGCAATCGAGCATCCTTCAAGACAACCAAGTTGCACGATATAGCTATCTAGGGCACCTGAAATAATTTTAGGAAACCAGACATGAAATACTGTGGACGCTTACCCCTTTAAGCAGGCGATGCTCAAGCTGGCAATGGAGAACATTGAGTTGCAGAGGGAAATTTATTGGTGCGGGCGGCGGGGCATGTCCATCTACCTGGTTTTCCTTGCAAATCCAGGTCCCCATGGTGTACTGGTCTTCTTTCATCCACCTCATGTACTACCATGCACGCACATAATTGGATAGGTGAAGACATCTGGATGTTCTTGACATTGGACGTGCACCTGAGGTCCTTTCAATACCACCGTCTTCCCATTTCGAAGAGCCATCCAAGATCTCGCATTAGTAAGCCAGGCCAGATGCAGGACTCCGACAAAGACTAAGCAAGTTCAGGACTAGCAGCGCATCGAGCGCCTCTATGGAACTACCAGATACCTCTCTCGATTGAACAAGCAGACTTGACATAATTTCTACAAGTTATACGATCATAGATATAACAAGTTTGGAAGGCTTGGAGACATTTGCTAACTGGAGTAGATGACACTGTCAGGCTAGATGGAGGACTTGTGCACCAGAAAACAAGATACACATATGACTCATAACGTGACAAGAATCCTACTTCTCCATGTTTTAACTTATTTTTAAGACAGGAAAGAACGTACTTTGATATAGGTCATTCTTGTCCCTTTAAAGCGTATAAAGCATCGAAGAGAAGGAGAAAACAGAACTATTACGTCATGAGACTTATTGTTAACTAGCTTGTTCTATTAACAGAAGCAGTTTTATCCAACAAGAAGAGCTCACGGATCGCTTTAACAACGCTAAGTTTTGGACCCTTCTGCCATCTGATGCAATGTTTCCCACCTTTTTTCCCGCTTCGACTCCTGGGATATTACTTTACCGCATTTTTCTGCGTAGCTATACTAGCAGTCATCAAACAGCCGCGGACTTGTTCTTATAAAGAACTCCATCAGGTCATTAAGCTTGCTCCGTAGAGGCCTATATCGGGAATTAGTAATAGGCTAACTAGATATGCAGAGAGAGTTGTACTTATTCCAGTGACAATTGAAGCTCTCGTAAACGGACGGGAACATGATTGGAAGAATAGTAGCAATATTGGCCCTTACACGGCTGCAGAATCTTTCGTCGCTCCAAAAATGCAATGCACGTGTTGCAACTAGCGAATGTGAGCTAGCTATAGACTTGGCCAGTTGATAGAAAACTTTATCCTGTATCTGAGAAAATCCCTCATCATCAATAAGCCCTAGTATTTCTTCCATCTCATCGAGAAATATTCCCTCTTTTGCACTATTCACTTTTAGCCAGTATCGCAGTATCTTATGCACCACCTGGTTTTTTATTAGCATAATTATTGTAAAAATATCTGAGATTGTACTTGACATACCGCTTGTATAAGAGAGTGATCCTTTCCCAGTATCTGGGTAATGCAGCATGCGAGCCAAATATGCTATCTGCTTAAGGCGGGGGACTTGTGCAAAGGGATCAAGACCCGTATTATGGTGTCTTTGTATTCGTCTTTTAAAGGACTGCATAGACCATTGAAGATGGAGCCGAGAACTTCAAGGAGCTCGGCTATGCTAAATGGTGTATCTGGTTCATAAGCAAACTGGAGCAGAACGCTGTTGATAGACTGACGGATGAAGGTGCGGTGGTTACGGAATTCGCGGTATATGCTGTGTAGTGTTGTCTTGAGGAGCCCTCGTTCTCGAGAATCTTGACATCTAAATCGGGCTAGAAGGCACAGCACGAATTTACTATCGATGTAGGATTTGGCCATGCTTGTGGTTAAGAAGAATGTGTTCTGCATGACGACATTGAAAAGCTCATAAACAGGCTCAACGTGAGCCCAGGCAACTTCCAAAACAAGCTCGTCCTCCTCATCTTCAAAGTCAAACACCTCTAGTTGGCTATTCTCGTATTGCAACACGGGTCGGAAGATATTCTTGGCAAACATCTCCGCTACCGCCTGCCACATGGGCTCTTCGATCAAGAACCAATTGTGATTATATAGTCGTGTAGTTCTTGGAGTGTAAGGGTCTTGATGTCCTTTGAAGATAGATCGCTGGCGCTCTTAAAGTCAAATATGACATTACACTGCTCGACTTTCCCTAAGAATAGTTCTTGTTGTCGTGCTGCAGAGACATCGCTAAAACAAGGAAGCCTTGCCAACTCGAGTTGTTTGGCGTATTGAAAAGGCTGTAAATTTAACTCGTCAGCATCAGATGCACTCGGACACACGTTGGCTCTGGTTGTGGTTGGAAAAGGGGCAATGACACGAGCTACCAATGCACTATGCGGGTGACAGCCATTGTTCTTGACCAACGAGCTGGAGATCTTGGAATATCGCGCCGTCTGTGTAACCGGAGTGTCGTCGCTTAGCGCGGAAACGTTGATCAGAGTTGATGTCCACGGCCTGCATCTCGACCCCGCGTCTACCTGCTGTTTCTGGACGTGTAGGGACCCCGCTATTAAACCCCAAGAAACCAATTATCTCTGCTCTTTTCATGACAGGACGGCATCTTACTAGATAGTAAGTTTATCTAGAATAGGTGATTTAACCGCTATAAATATGAATATAAAATTTCTCGTTAACTAGGAATAAGTAATTACTAGTTAATTATAACTCTATTCTCTTAGTTATATAAGGCTATTTTACTTAATAAATAGTACTTTTACACGCTATTATATAATAATATTATAATAGTTTACTAATTATAATAGCTATAAAATATAAGCTAGTAAATATCTTATAACCCCTCTTGCAAAGTTATATCTGAGTTAAGTAAAGGTCTAGTAACTACGCGTATTATAACCCTTACCGTGTACTATCCGGTTTAATCATATTAATTTAGGGCCAGCCTGTCTAGTAACTAATATATTACGACATAACCGCCCGCTTATATTATACTTACCTGGCTTATACCTCGCGGAGCAGAGTAACTAAGCTATTACAGGCTGTTATGTTACGACTAGCATTAAGAAGGAGCTTGACTTGATCTTGTAGGAGCAACTTCTGCGTTAATAAGAAGTATATACCACCGCTAAAAAGATGTAATAGCTAGTATAGCAAGTCTTTAATAAGCAGCTTTAATACAGAGCTAAGCTACCTAGCCTAGTAATATATAATTCCGCTACTATAAGCTATATTTAAGCTAACTTACTAAGATATACTATCCTTAAATATTTACTATTATTAATAGAATAGTCCCCTTTTATATTTAAGGGATCTTAACTATACTTATTCGCTTTACTACGCCTCCTTATTCCTATTTAGTGTCTTTATAACACTTGGCCGTGCTGTATATACTATAAAAGCCAGGAATTGCCCACTAGTATCTAGTAGCTAGCTTAATTATAATATTTTTATTTACTTAAGCTAGAAATAATAGTAGTAGTAAAGGTAAGTGCTAGTACTTATAGTTATGTTCTAGTCTTGCTGTAAAAAGAGCGTGCTAGTTATTAAGAGACTATTAAATAACTAAGTTAAAATAGCTAATAGTATTATATTTTTATAAGGAAAAAATATTTAATTAAATTAGACTTTTACCTTCTTTTTATATATACCTTTTATAATAAAGTTCTATTTAGTGTCTTAGTATTCTAGCGACCCTGCTCTGTATTTATTTTAGCTAGTTACTTACTTTTCTTAGCCACTTATTATCTGCTATGCCCAGAGGTTCTTAAGCAAATTAAAGCTTATATATAAGTAGCGCTTAAAGTTATAACTTAAAATTTAATATTCTAAAAATAGAGAGAAACTATTTAAAATATAATAAAAAGTTAAATAAGAACTAAGTTTTAAAGCTATAATTATTATGCTACTCTACCTAGTAGAACAGCGCTTATTAGTCGCTGGTTATTAGTGTACTTACTATTAAGACCGCGTAATTAATTCTATTTAAAAGGTTAATTTAAGATAATACTTAATATATAAAAGAATTTATAGTTTTTAAGTAACTTTATATATAAACTTCTAGAGTAATATTATTATACTTATTTAATTAAGTCTATATTATTTTAATTATTCCTTTAATATAATATAGCTCTTAATTTTTACTTTTATAGTATTTTAAGTATAAATTATATTTAAAATATTAAAATATAAATAAACTTAAAATAATATACTTAATTAAAAGTAAATAAAAATTTTTAAATAAGTAAAACAAATTATTAAAATAAGTTATATATTAAAGTTAATACTCTTTTCTAGTATTATAATATTAATATAATACTTATTATAAAAATATTAAATAGTTATATTAAAAAGTATAAGTTAAAATTTAAACTAGCTTAAAAGCTTTTTTATAATTAAAAAATTCCCTTATTTTTATTATATATTATTAAAAAATATAATTATTAAACTTTTTAATAATTATATATATTAATATATTAATTTTTAATTATTTTACTTTAAAATTAAATAAAATTATATATATAATATAAGTATTATATAAGTATAAAATTTAAAATAATATTAAATTATATTAAGTTAAAAATAATAAAAAATTAAAAAAGTAAATTATTTATATATATATTATAATATATTAAATATA
>AZNH01000025.1:32725-137099 GCA_000814955.1 Metarhizium guizhouense ARSEF 977 | reverse complement strand
TTAATAAAATTAAAAAAGTAATATAATTATAATTAATAATAAATTAAAAGCTTTTTATAATAAAAAAATATTTATTATAAAATTAAAAATTCTAATTTAATAAAAATTAAAAAAAATAATAAAATTATAAAAAACTTAAAAAAAAACTTTTAAAAAAATAAAACTTAAATATAATATTAAAAAAACTATTATATTAATTATTAAAAAAATTAATAAAATTAATAAAATTAAGAGTAAAATTATTAAATAAATTTATATTAATAGTTTTACCTTTTTTAAAGAGTATTAATTTAATTATTAATAAGTTTACTTTATTTAACCTTAAAGGTTAACTAAGTATAAAATAAAAGCTATTTATCTCTCTTAAAAGCCTTTAAGTAATAGTAAAAATAGCTCTTTAAATTTATAATTATATTTTATTAAATAAAGTTAATTATTTACTTATTTTAAAGATTTTCTTTTTATTTTACTCTTATTATTTCCTTATTATTATTTTTATATTTTTTTATTATTATTAGGTAATTTAATTTTAAAATTAAGTACTTAAACCTTAAATAATTATAATTTTTAATTTTTCTTTTTAAGTTAATTATAAATATATAAAATTAAAATTAAATTATTAATATAATTTTTATTTTATATTTTTTATATTAATTACTAAGTAGTTTATTAATATTAACTAAATAATAATTTACTTTAAATTTATTTATATTATTAAAGTACTTAAATTATTTATAAAATATTTAAAAGTACTTTTTTTAGTTTTTAAATTAATTATATTAATTTAAAAAACTATTTTTATTATTTTTCTTATTATTTTTTAAAATTTTAATTTATTTTTTTAAAAAAGTAATTTTTATTTAAAGAATTCTTAAGTAAATTAAGTAGTTAAGTTAAAGAGTTTTTAAGTAAATTAAGTAATTATAATAGCGGATTTTTAAGTAAATTAAGTAGCTATAATAAAGGGTTCTTAAGTAAATTAAGCGGTTATAATAGCGGATTTTTAAGTAAGTTAAGAGGAGAATTAAGGGCTTATATTAATTTATTTTTTATTAGTTTACTAATAAGTTTATTATTAATTATAAAACTTATTTTTATAAAACTTTTTTTTATTTTATTTTTCTCTTAAATATATTTATTTTCTAGTATTATTTAGAACTTTTATTTATAATACTTATTAACTTAATTTATATTAAAAATAAGTATTTATTTATTATAAGTATTTTTAACTTACTTTATTAAGTTAATATAAGCTACTTTTATTATAATAAGAATTATAAGTACTTAAATTTTAAAAAAGAGCTTTAAATTTTATATTTTAAAATTATTTATTAAAATTTTTTAACTCTTTTAAAATAAGCTAATAAGAGCTAGATATTAGCCTTCTAGGGAGTTAAGAGAAAATATAATTATTATAGTTAAAGTAAATAAATATTATATATTTATAAATTATAAGTAGACAGGCGGAAGTATTAATAAATATATATTATCAGCGTAACCGCGACACATTCTATTTTAGGTTCCGCTAGATTAAAATTAATCGCCTTGCAGTTTAACGTGCAGGGTTCGACTAGCAGAACTTCCTAGGGCTGTTTTCCCTGCCCTATTTCGGGCGATTCTCGCTCCTGGCGAGTTCTTGCTGAGAGCGTCAAAAACCTTGAGACACGTCTCGGCATCATCGGACAACCCGACGGTGTCCAGCTCGGGTGACAGTTCGAGTGATTCCTCTGCAAACATGCTGGATACAAGCAGGATGGAGCTGGCGCAGACTAGACACGAAATCATCTGCCACCATGGAAAGTCATGAACCAGGTCCTCCTTGCTGGAGATGCCGTGGAGCAGCCGTGCCGTCTCGCGTGCTTCCATGATGCATGCCCTCTCGTTTGCGCGTATCAGCGGCCAGTCGAGCTGGCTGATGGTTGCGGCAGGGTCGCCCAGGTGCATCAAGAGCGGGTGGCACAGGTACGGCCGGTAGATGAGCGCGCGGAGATGGTGGTACTTTATGGCTAGCATATTTCGCTACTGCTAGTCAGATACTGAGGACTGGGAGAAAGCCGGTCAAGAGGTATAGGGACATGCCTGTCTGCTGAATATGTGCGACTGCTCAAATGTATGCCCCAGATCAAAGCGGAGGACTCGTGGGAGTGCTAGTTTCCACTGCACCAACTGCCTATCGAGGTCTTTTATATTGAGCAGGTCCCCTGAGGCGAAATGGCTTCGCCGGGGGCAATACAGGCCTCGGAGGACGCGGCCAACGATTCCTGAAAAGGCAATCACGGCGAGAAAATAATCGCCCGAAGATGGAGTGTTGTCAGTTTTTTCTTCGACAACATTGCCAGTCCAATCAATCTCGGCGTCAGGAGCTCGCGCTGGCAATGGGACATTAAAGTCATCATCGTGAATCGCGGGAGGTCGCCCGAGCTGAAGTGAGAGAAGTCTATCCAATACATAGATGGAATACCAGACACGACGTCGCTCTTCAATCTCTAGTGAATGATTGAGTTTTGTATGGCCTATATCATCGTTTCTACGTGCAGTCAAATACTTTGAGCTACGCGAACGGCTTGTCCGAGTATTGTCCAGCAGCTGTGACTGTTGGCTTGTCTGTGTAGTAATTTTGAAACAATGGGACGTACCTTTCTGTTCTGCACACAACCAGGAGATAAAAACATCGCGCTAATAGGAGTGAGACCTGGGCAAGCGAACGTTCTAGGTTGGTAGTTGGCGCCAAGGTCAAGGCGCACAGGAAATACTTCTCATGTAGCCCATCATCAGTTTCGTCTTTACCAGGTAATGTTCTATAGTAAGCTCCAACAGCGCATATCGTATCTGCAAGCATCAGAACTAGGTCTAAAAGAGCCTTTTGAGGAGACATGGCCTACATAATAGAGCGATCCTGACGTTGCTCCTACCATTCTGAGCTTGGGAGCTGCCTTGGTCTCTCAGTGTCTTATAATCTTGCATGAATCGTGATTCGGGAATGAAAGGATAGGCAATGTGAATCGTTATAAAGTACGCGGTTATGTATTGTTGAGCCTCCTCCAAGACAGGCAACAAGATGGTCTTACAAGCGGCCTTGTCAGGGGACACCAGACTCTCGCCCTGGTCATAGCTCTCGAAATCGTCTTGTGTCCTTGTGCCCCCGTCTTGGGTTTGGAGAAACTGTTTGACAAGGTTGACAAAGCGAATGTCGCTGACCTCGCCCAAATAGCCTGGAGACCGATCGGCGTGGCTAGATGGTGATTTACCACAAGCGTCGCTAGCCACTGCGCGTGGTGTGACTTCTGTTCTTGTGCTGGAGATGACATCGTCAAGCTGCGATTTGATCCTTGAGCTCTTTAAAAGGACTGCCTCTTGTTCCGGGCCAGACGGCAGCAGGGAAATGACATGGTCGAGCAGCCTTTCTTGTTGGTGAATCGCATCGTGCAAGTCTGGTAGACCCTCGGAAACACCAGGGCTGAAGCGGTCGCTTGTTCCAGCTCGCAAGCGAGGTCGCTGTAGGCGATAAATGCAGGTATATCCGTAACCGCGACATCTACTGCATGCCGGTCGTTGCCCGTCGCACTAGGAGCAGATTAACCCTCACGAGTCACGACAGTGATGCCCCGTCGTCATGGAGGCCGTACCTTGGACTTCATGGACCTGCATCTCTGGCAGGCTTTGGCAACCCGTTTCCGTTTGTATTCGGTGTCCATGCTTCAATGTGGCGTGTTGATTTCCTTGATGTTTTGGGGTTAAATGACATTCGGTCGACGGGGGCGTTTTGCTGTTACTGACCGGATATATCGGGAGTCTGGGACAATCCAAGTCAATTTGGCGGTGGGTCTGAACGACTGTATCCGCTTGTACCGTTCTGCATGGTGACATCAGAAAGTTGAGAATTTCCGCGGCCGTACATTCTCTTCTTTCTTAAAGCGGTTGACAATACTGATCATCCAAGCCAGCTGAAGCCATCTACGTGACCCATTTGACAGAGGGCTACGAATCTCGGGGCATTTGCTGGGCGAGGCCGGAGCACGTGACTCGCGGACATCATGACGCTATTCACGTGTAGTCCAAGTCTCTCCAAGACTCTAGTGTGTGCGCGTGTGTCTGTAGCAAAGAGCCAGAATCACGTCTTGAAGCGATCTGGACCTCAACTAGGCTTGCGTTACCAAAAATTCATAAAAAGACGAATGGATTTTAATTCAAAGCAAGCGCGACCATATACTCGTGTGCAAAATGTACGGTATGGTGAGGTGTAACCAGCTAACCCGTTTCAAAAGAGTTTAGTGCCGCAGAAATAACAACCGGACCTTTTACCGCGGAATTAACAATTTTATGCCGCGGAAATAATCCAGGTCTTATGTTGCAGAAATCGCACGACTCTCGCCCTGGGTTCTGCCCACATAATACTACCTGGACTCGTATAACTCACTTGAAAACGGAATCTCTGTTTTGTGCTGTCTGGGTGATCAATGGTTTCAATTGTCAAGTGTCGCACTGTGAATCGACCGGATCAAGCATTGCAGCATGAAGGGAGAAAAACTAGAAGTCGTAAGGCCCAAGGGCATGAGACCGTAGATGGTACTTCTTCCAAGCACTGCCGGGCTGCAAGCGCTCAGGCCATTATGCAGCATCTATCCGTTTTTCAGTGTCAGTCGTCCGATTATATCATAATCCACTCTATTCCTCGTTTCGCAATAAGAGCGATGATATGTAGCGGTGATGATATTAAAGACCAAAAAAATCCCACTGTCAGTGAGCCGCGCCTGAGAATCTTCTTCTATTTGACAATACAATTAGTTGTCAGTCCAAGGCATATTTTCCAGTATATATGATTGTAAGTAATCCCTCAAATGACTATTTGAAATCAGCATCCGTTCCATAGAGCCGAAGCGCATGATTAGTGTAATGGGCGGAGAACGGCATTAAGTACAACATCCAGACAAAACAATTGCAGCACGACTCCGAATGAGCCGTGTCTAGCCTAATACAGAAGCTCCTGGTATGCGTCCCATGTATGCTGTACATATTATTAGAAAACTGTAGTTGGTATATACAGAAACTGTCAAGGTTATATGGGATGACAGCGGCACGCATGGATCAGTGTGGTAGCACGATTCCCATGCGGATGAGTCGGAGCATAGCGCACCAAGCTTGCAATGATTAATGCATTTTCGTGACTGACGAACATGGAGGCTTCCAGGTTTAACATTGCCACTATTTAGCGCCGTTTCAAGTTGCACTATCCTGTCTACCGGACAAGGGCATACGGCATGAGGTATAGGCCCGAGAGAGAAGTCCGCATTGTAAGCCCACGGCCTGCCCTTGGCGCTGTAAAGGAGTGCTGAAATGCAACAGCTGAAAAAAGGACGAAGACAGGTTTGGTATGCAAGATTGGAAAACTCCTCCTTCACTCTAGTTCATTGTATCAATGTTTTGTTTGCATCTGTGCTGAACGTCACTAGCCTTAGGGATATTGGCTATCGAGCCTGAATCATGATGCCTCCGGTCTAGGAGTTGGAGCAAAATAATATCATGTGAGTCAAGTCACTTCAAATCCCCTGTCTCTAGCATGAGAAATGGCTGACTCTATTTCCCGTCTTTTCAGAGTTTTACCTTGCCCTAGTGATGTAAATGGTTAGCAACACCAAGCGCGTTCTGGTGAAACGCATGATTTCCGTCCCAATGTGGGCCAAGATGAGTATTGGATCTCGTGTATACCTTGACTGTCGAATGTCTTCGTCGTTTTGAGACGCGCGATTCAATGGCTATCCTCCGACACAACCGGTGCAGGCATGTAGGTTGAAATTTTATTACACAACATTTGAGATTTTCAACTGATGACTACATAAATACCATGTATCGTCGCTATTAGGTTCGTAACATAATACATCAACTTTATTCATCAGACAGATACAGTTTAAACACTCTTTTACCGTCAACACACTATCATGCCTATTCTCAAGGCCTTTACTACTGCTGTTATAGCCGCTCTCTCTTTGAGCGTGGCTGCTGCCCCTGCGCAAGAAAATAACAGTCAAAATAATAAATATATCATCATCCTCAAGGGCGGCATTTCCTCTCGCGATGTCGAGTCCCATGTGATCTGGGCCCGAGGCATCCACGATGCTAGCCTGGGTCGTCGCGCTTTAGATTTACCGGGTATTGAACAGAGGTATGACTTCGGTGACTTCACGCTTATTTGGGGTCATTTGATGAAGAGACTCTTCGGAAAATCATGGACAACCCAGATGTAAGTCTTTATACAGCATGGATAGTTATTACCTTTTACGAGAAATACCACTAAAGGGATCCATTTACAGGTATTAGGCGTCGAGCCTGATGGAAAAATAATGCCATTAGCGTTGACAACGCAGCAGAACCCTCCGTGGGCTCTAAGCGCCATGTGTAGCCGAACCTCGGGCCCCCAGCCTTATCGTTACGACGATAGCGCTGGCGAAAATACCTTTGCATACGTACTAGATACGGGTGTTAACGATAAACATGTGGAATTTGGTGGCCGTGCTATCTTGGGCTACAGTGCTTTCGAGGCGGATTTCCCAAACAATCCTCATGAAGATCGTAGTGGCCCCCGAACTATGGTTGCCGATATTATCGCCTCCAACACCTACGGTGTCGCTAAGAAGACAAATATTGTTGCTGTCCAGACGGATCAAACGACATCAGGTACACTAGGCGCCATAGCGTGGGCCGTGCGGGATATCCAGAGAAAAGGTCGCGTCGGTCAGGCCGTTATGGATTACTCAGGAGGTAAGTATGCGAGATCCTTTCTCCCCTCTTGGTATTCTTTGCACTCTAATTAGAAGTAGGGCTTGAGAGTGTTCCTGAATCTGCTGGATTAGGGTATCAACCTGGAGTTGCCCTGGCCCGGAGTATGGATATTGCGTTTAACGAGGGGATTCTCTGTGTCATTGCTGCCGGCAACGACGGTCAGGTAGTTGAACAATCCTCAAGTCCTTATCAAGGCAACTCTACTACCGCTTTTGTGGTCGGCGCAATTAATCAACAATGGAATTTTATGCGCCTCTCCAACCACGGTCCTAGCGTCGATATCCTCGCTCCTGGTGAGAATGTTATGACTATTACTAGAGGCTCCGACACGGCCACGACAGTGCAGTCGGGTACTTCGTTTGCAGCTCCCCACGTTGCCGGGCTGGCGCTATACCTAATCGCTGCCGAGAAGATCAAGACGACCGCGGAGCTTAGGGCTAGGATCTTGGCTCTTGCCACCAAGGACAAAATTACCAACGTCCCGGCTAACACGGTTAACCTGCTTGCGTTTAATGGGGTTCAGTAGCTGATATATGCGGGACAGGGGGTTTAGGAGTTTGTGATAGGATAAAGGCACGGCTTACTATTGTCGACTGTGACTTACATGGAGCAATTACTGTCAAGTTAACGACAAGTCCCCAAGTAAGAGTCCAAACTACTAGAAATTGGCATGATATTTGTTCAGCCCAAAATAGTTAACAAATACTAAAGCTACATGATTGCCCTATAAAGAAGTTTGAGCTGTTCACCCTGTAATTGGACACTGGATCTACTGGTGACAACCTCGTACTAAAAAGCTCTCATCCTAAAGCTGCACAGTTTATGTAACTACATGCAAGTAACCTCCTCAGGTAGGCAGCGTAAAAGGCCACAGTAGATCCAATCAGCAAGTAGCTACCATCTTTATCCCCTTTTCTCCAGCTATTGCCGGGACAAATCCATCACATGACTCCGCTGCTGGCGCTGAAACCAGCTTGTCATCTTTGGCAAATTGTCGACAAGATTGATCAGTCACGCTGTTAAGGCGACCAACGTGGTGTCACGATGGTTATGAGGGTCGAACACTGCGCCGTGGAGTAAAGACGATGTAGCCTTGGGGAACTTGATCGTAGATTCAGCAGAGTAATGTGCACCTCTGCAGTCAGACAAGTGTGCTTGCAAAATATAAAGTCTACATATAACGGCACCAAAAGGCGCTAATTCTATTGCATGAGAAGTATCTAAGCGAAGGAAAAATGAAAAATGAAAGCGATGTCTATCCTGTGAGTAGCTTTGCCAAAGCGACGAAGCGAAAAAACCATGTCTAATATGATGAAACCTAGAGTTTCTGGGTACTTCCTACAATGCCGCAAACGTGGCATTATAAAAAGAAGCAGCAACTCCCGACGTCAAGGTCCTGCTATCTGACAACCACTTCATCTTAAGTTGATAAGAGGAAGCTAACCTTGTCCATGTCCTTGTATAGTCTAGTTAAGACCCGCGCCTCCCTCCTCGATAAGCGGGATATCGCCGGAAGAGTTATACTCAAAAGTACATTTGAATGGATCGGCCCCAGCGTCCATGACATTGAGGGGCGATTGCACGCATTGAAGCATCGCACCACATTCAGTCTTTACCGTGAGCACATCCCGCAGAGTCAACTCTATCGTCTCCCCTTCGCCGGCGGCGACCTGCTTCTGGTCCAATTTGAACCTCTTGCCGTCCTGCAGATAGGCCTCCTTGATACTGGTGTCGGTGCATTTCAAGTCGTACTCTCTGAGAATTCGGGACACGACGGTATAAATATCCCTGTGTCTAATCTTGCGCTCCTTCTGGACGTTGAGGCAGATGATGCCGGGGGGCGTGTCGGCAGGGACGTCGTCCCTATCAATCATGAACTTGCACTTGCCCTCACTGCGTCGGGGCAAGAAGGTGATGGCCACGTCTGCTTGGGTTGCTCCGTCGTCGTTCTTGCCTGCGTCGGCCCTTGGTGCTACTCCAATCATCCGTCGCTGCTTCTTCTTCTCTTCCTCCTCGTCTTCCTCGTCTTCCTCGTCTGGCTTGTCCTCGTTCTCGTTGTCTTCCGGATGAAGCAACTGGTCTATCTGGTTCAAGAGAGGGGTAAGGGTAGATCCGTCAGCCCGTGCAACCAGGCCATCTCCTGTCGAGGCATCAAGTGAAGTGACTGCATTTTCGCCGGTTGCAGGAGCACCAAGTACTGCCGCTGGAGACAGCGCGAGTGCGCTAAGAAGAACTCGGAGTGCCATGGCGTTTAAATAGTGTAATGAGAGGATTTTGTAAAGATGTTGAGGCTTGACGTCGGTGGTTTGAGTGCAATTATTATGAAAGAGGTGCTCTTCACGTTCCTGATGCAGAGGGAAAAGGACCTTTTATATATTTTGATCCTACCTCGGAGCAAAGGGTTTTGTGGCGACGAAGGTTCTTTCCTGTCGTCGCGAAAGCTCGCATAAGCGAGCTCATGCCTGAGTTGTGAGCAGCTTGGCTGGAGAATCAGACGATAGTCAACTCCACGAGGGGACTCGTAAGGCTTGATGCTTATTCGGTATAGCTCACCGGAACATCACGTCAGAAATTGAATATCATGTGAGTGGCTGTTGCAAACGCATAGGAACAACATGTATAATTCCAAATAGCTTGTCTCTATGCGATTCAATATGCACGGCACGTTCCGGGTGCAATCGCTTACACCGGGCGGAGAGGTCCCGCAAGGGTCAAGGGTCGATCATGTAACCAGACCACATGGCCTACTTGCCGAGCCTACATATGTACTGCGGAGAATAAATGCAAATTCATATCCGTAAGCTCGCAACTCGGCGTGTTTTGTTCGCTTTATGACTCGCAACACCGTTTCTTAGACACCCTAGTTGAGCGGGCTGCACATAGTTGACATCAGTCCACCTCTGCCCACTCATGACGTAGGCCCAAAGGGCAAACTCTTATGCGACCGGTAGCGTAAATTACCTCTGTGCAAGTCCGCGGACGGTGACTGACTTTTGTTCGGCGCGCGCGATTGTAGCCCACTACTTCCTGTATCTAGATTCGTCCCGTATACTTAGTCCTTACTGCTAGATACTGCTTGTATTTTCTTGGGATTTGCCCGCGCTTCCCTTAAAATAAAGGACAAACGCTCTGTTCTTTCCTGTATCGCTTACATTCTAATTGCTAATCCGGCAGCGCATTCACTCCTAGGTCCTCTGTGTAGCGGGCTATCGGTGCGGGCCCCGCGCGCGTGCCGAGCAGGGTGTTGGGTAGACCAAATCGTCCATCTCCGGATTTCTTCCGCGCAGAAAGAAGTTTAAGCTATCCTTGTCTAGACCCCTACTATTTGGGGCCTTACGGATTCCTACATAGTCCCATTAGCTAGCCCTGGTCTCCCAACGGGGCACAGGACGTGTTAAGCGAGTGGTTAAGTTCGTCACGCAAAAGTACGTAAACAAAGCACCATATAATATTGCATTAGCTGAAAGGAGCTCCTGTTTTTACTCTATCCTCCGTTGGTGATCGCATCTATCAGACGAATTCGCCCCCAACCCCCGTGCAGCAGTAGCTAGAAAAGACATGTGCGTCTTGAAAGTTGAAGGTGTATTACCACCAACTACGTGAGGTAAATAACTCAAAATATTGTACCATGGCAAACCCTGCCAGGGCATTGCCAAGCGTGGGTACGAGGGAGCGCATAAAGTCTCCAAGGATGCGGCAAGGTCAAGGTTGTTAAAAGTAGGCGAGTACCTTGCAGCAGCCAATCATGTGCTGCCGTTGCGGCCGTTTGAACCAGACAGTCGGATTGACTTTTAAATTGCTCGGCCCGCGCCATGTGGCCCCATTTTTTAAAGTCAATATCAAATCAATTTTTCACATGCCATAAACTTGTATTAAAACTGAAAGAACAGCCCTATGCACGTTTCCCCTCTCAAGAAGAATAATACATACCAGTCGTACAAGGTACTGCTATGTCGCGATAGCTAACATCAGGGCCTGTTACCTCCCAGAACTAGTCAGTTCAATGTACGGATAGGGTTACTCTCTAGTAGCGTCTTCTCAACTGTGACTTTGTACCAAACTAGACGGAGCGGGAAACAGTACTCCCAAGAGTAATTGCGACTCGATAGACTTGACTCGGGCGCGGACGCAAGTTTAGGGTCCCGTGGAGAATGGGCCTACTTTTGCACTAATTTGCACAGCAACAGCCGATAGATACCAGCAGAGCCTCTTCAGGCTTCCGAAGACTTGCCGGAGCAGGGATCGCGGTAGTCGCTCTGATTCTTGGTCTATAATGCCTGCATGTTCCGCTCAGACGCAACCTTGGCTGCAAAGTCAAAGCCCGCAAACTAAAGGTGCTCTCGAATTCCTTAATTGTCAAGCCGCCGGTGTGCCCATAAAGGACTCTAGTCGAACGTGTACTGCTTATATGGTATAAAGTGCTATCTGGTGCGAACAAAATGCAATAGAAGTTATGCTCTGCGCTTGCAAAACTAGAACAGATTTTGACCATTTCGACTAACTTTCCACTCCACAGCTATAGATTAGTCATGGGCGGGTGTAACCCTGTTTTTGGGCTTCGGTCAACGGCAGAAATATTCAGGCCCTTCAAGACTAGGGTCGGCTACGGGAGGAATCATCCCCTTGAAGCAGCACACGAACACCTAGCGCGCATCTAAGAACATCAACTTGAACCCATGTCTGTAGTTTCATGCGGACCGAGTATGGTAAGTCTTTGCACACTCGTCTATACAGCTAGCCGTTTCGTGCACGCGGTGTGCAACGGCATCCAAAATAAATTGTCAGTTAATCCAGCAAGCTCGCGCCTTTACATGTTTCTCCCTATACGTTAACGGAGATGTGAAAGATAGCTAAAAGCTAGTAGTAAGAGCATAACAAGATTGCACTAGAGTAGAATGTTATGAAAGGAATGAGAGGTCACAGGAACCATCTTCAATCTGAATCATCCTGGTAAAATACCCGACTCTGTCGGGAATTGGGGCTTTTTATGTCCACCGACAATATTGATACGTGCATTTATAACCCTCGGTGTATGTGAAGTGTGAAATGGCGCACTGGATAAAGTGTCTGCCTTGGCATAAAATGTCTAGCTTAGCCATATTTGAGCAAAATAACATTGAAATGTAAATGGCTCTGCTACCGTACAACGCGAGGAAATGTATGCTTAGCTGTTCTCGTCTCTCATCACATGACCCGGGCTATTGTCCTTGGCACTTAGCCTTCTGTCTTGACTCGGTCTCCCACCGGCGAATGCATTGACGGTTCATTGGATCCGGCGGAGCGGATACGAGACGGCATTTACGGTAGGGGCAGGCAATTCCGACTGGATGCAAACAATTTCGGAATTACCGGGAACTCTCGACCCCTTACCATTGACGCTACACGCAACGTGGCATTGGAGCCAACTGGATGAATGGCACACCGGCTTGCTAAACGCCCACTGGCGAGATATCGCGCCGAACACGCCCGACGATGAACATGGCAGCACACGGGTATATTTCAAAGTGGTACATAGCCGATACACCAATCCATGAAGAATTTAACGGTTAATTATTTCTTGATTTTCTCTACTTCAAAAAGTCTACAGGTAAAATAGTTCTGTAGTAATATCCTCTTCATCAATTCCGAATGCCCCGACCTACTCCAACATATCCGGTATACCCGACCGTCGCCCTGCCGATGCTCCTCAGAGACCACCGGAACAGGGCCGCTTCAATGTGCGACCGGACAAAGGAGCTGATGTTATTGTCCATATTCTGTGACTTGAAATGTTTGATCAGGCTATAAAAAGTATCTCTTCCGCAGTAGGCGCCAACACTTTCTGTACTTCGGTCACTTCACTTTAGCACTGCGATGATGAAGCTGGCACTACGAATAGACCATGAATCGAATGCGTCGTCCTTTCGACCTGGCGATTGGCTGCGAGGAATATTAGAGATACGTGGTTGTCTGTTTAAACACCCTCCGCGGATCACGGCAACACTTTGGGGTGAGCAATGGAGCACAAGCCCAGTCCTCAGTATTTCCGCTCACCAAGCTTGCCTTACCAGGTAGACTGATAGTGAGGGTGTCTCCCGAAGGCAACGGTTGTTGCCCTACCGAGCATCATCATGCTGTAAGCGTACTATCACAGCAATCCCCCGCTAGTGCTGATGCAGTGTCTAGCTATTTGAACAATCGAAGCAGCTCGAGATTTCGCAGTCAACTGTTGCAAAGGACAAGCCCTACAGCTGCGTCTATTTGTGCCCTATCGAGTTCAGGTTTCCCACCAGTCTGAACTGTACCTGCGCTGATGCCTGCCAGTTACCATCAACCATGACTATCCACAACGGCAAGCTCCGAGTAAAATCAACATATTCACTGTCTGCCACGGTGGAGCGACGTGTAGTTGGAAGAGTAACAAGATCCTACAGAGTCAAGCGGGAGCTTCCCTTCATCTGCAACCCCGTCATCCAGAATCTCCCGGCATTATGCGCCGTCGCAATTTCGGCTGATAAGCTAAGTCGAAGCGGCAAACTTGCCCCTAGAGAGTCTGCAGAGAGAAATTATGAAGAATCTCTGCCTTTGTACACGCCGTCCTTGCAAATCGAGATAATTCTCCCTCAACCACCAGTGATGATTCTTGGGCGTGGGACGCCAGTGAAATTGGTGCTCCATACGCCGCGAGAGATAATGCAATCCGCTACCATCTACGTACGGAGTGTAAAATTGCAATTAAAAAGCCCCAATTGTTTGCTGTCCAGCACCACTTTCGTCGAAGCTACGTCTTGCCCGGCAGTAGCCGCCCTTGCTACATCCGTAGTTGTCTGAGTTCCAGCAGTGGCGCGAAAATAACCGTTTCACACTTTGTCCTTCTCCGAGTCCCTCCGAGTGGCCGACGCACTTGCGAATATCGTTGCGGTCAACATTCGCGGGGAGCGTGGCGTTATCGACTTTTATGACTCCGAGGGGGGCGCATTCATTGTTGGCGTCTGCTTGCGCAGAGACAACGTCAGCTGGGGCAGAGAACGATGTCTGAGCGTAGAGATGGCAATAGCTGCTACTTTAAACGACTTTATGGTGATTAAAGTATATGATTTTTGCCACGAGGAAGGAGTGAATTTAGGGTTAGATAGGAAGACAAAAGCGGTATTCTCTTGGAGGATAGGGATTGAGTTGTAAGCCTCTGTTAGATTTTGGAGTTTGATGCAAATTTTTATACTTGTTTCTTGAAGGCTTCATAAGTGCAGTTCCGCAAATGGAAATATACACCACACGCGCTTAATGCAAGAGGGTTATAATAAGTCCTAGTGAGATAAGTCAAGGAGGTCGGTTATTGATACGGCTCCTGTCAAAAGACGACTGCATCCAATAGTAAATACAGTTCTGGCCCCCACAGTACCAACGATGGACCGTGTTGTTCATTCGTTCGTCATATGTAGTACTAATACACATGAATCATTGTCTTGGAAACGCACACGTGGCTTAGACAGTGTCTTAGTTGCGTGAATTGACTGGTATGTCGTTCTTTGTTGTTTATGCGTGCTGCATTCGTTTCATTTCAGTCGTTCTAGATAAAACTCCCGGGCCATGTAGTTACAAACTGCTACATATGTATCAATTGGCCGTGCCTCGCATATGTGCAACACAGCCAATTGGTCGGACGGTTGGTGCCCAGGCCGCATCCGGAAACGGCAAGTACCAACATGCGGAGTCCTTGGCCCCTGCGGCTGTCTTACTGAGACATTGACGGTTCCATTATTGATTTGCTTCGCATTCTCTTTATCTGATCTTTATACACACTTCATACAAGGCGCTGCTGCCGGCGAAATGTCGACCTTGGAGTAGGGAAGCCGGAGACAGTCTGTAATAAGTACCGTGTGTTACTTATTCTCTTTGTTTCGGAACACCCTGCCGGCAACCTCGGGCCCGGCAAATGGATCGTTTGTATTTAACCATAAATCCAACGGATCACGGGCTGATCCTAGCGTACTCTCGGGAGCCTCACCGAGAGCCCATGTTAGCCAAACCAGCCATCCAAAAGTTCGCTGATCTCTTTTTGCAGCAAAGATAGTAAAGCCGATGGGCTAAATACGGTGGCACTGCGGAGACATGGACACCGCAGACTGACAATGCAAAACGACATGTAGTGAAACTGTCGTGGCTGCTTCGCCCTCTCACGCCTCTTTTATCTGGTGTTGAGAAAACAACAGCAATTTACACAGCGGAATGATGATATTTTCGGTGGATTATAGGTATCTTGATTAAGTAAGAAAGTGACATTAATAATGACCAGACTAAAGAACCTTGTACAACCGCTGAAAACCCGGGAAATAGACCCCGGCCTTTCTATACCCTGTCAGAGCCCCTGAAGACCCCTGTGATGACCCCAGCCTCATTCAAGCCCTCATTTTAAACTCTAGAACAAGCAACCATCGTGACCTGCCGACCCAGCGCATCTCTCTCGCCTCTACTGCGCCGGTGGCCAGAAGATGGCTCCGGTCAGGCTCCTGCATTTACCACCCTCGGGGTCCCAGGCACCGCCGCAGACTCTACAGGCCGTATACCCAGCCTCAAGCTCCTCATCCGTCTGCCCGCCTCCGCACTGAATCTCGCCCGTCTCATCGAAACAAGTTCTCGGCGGTTCCGGCTCCGGGGGCGGCCAGATACGCGTGCCGGCCTTGCTCACGCATTTACCGCCCTCGGGGTCCCAGGCAAAACCGCAAACTCCGCAGATGGCATATCCTGCCTGCAGCTCGGCTGCCGACTGCCCTCCGCCGCACTGGATTTCGCCATTCGAGTCCGAACACGTCCCCGAGATCACGGGGGGGATCGAAGCAGGAGAATTGGGAGGCAGCTTTCGCGGCCAGAGGAGCTCCCCGGCCTTGGTCACGCATGTGCTGCTCTCCGCGTCCCACCCGCCTCTGCAGATACTACACACGGTCAGTCCGGTCCAAAGCTCTGCTATTGACTGGTCGCCGGTCACTGGCTCCGGGGGTGTATCGGGAGGCTCGGGAGACTCCAGCGGCCAGAGGACCTCGCCCGTCTTGCTTATGCATCTGCCGCTGTCGGGGTCCCAGGCAAACCCGCATCCTCCGCAGACGGCACGTCCCGTCTTGAGCTCTAGTACTGTTTGTCCGCTGCCGCACTCAAAGTCGCCAACAGAGTTTGAACAAATGTCTATGGGCTCTGGCTCCGGGGGCGTCTCGGGTTCAGACTCAAAGTCCTGTCCGGGGGGGTTCAGCGATAATATAATCGACACCACGCGACACTGCAAGGCGCACTCGTCGCCGCTGGGCGGGAGGTCAAATAAATTACACTGAATAGGTATTAGCTTTGCAAAAGCAATGGCATAAAGTTGCCGTTTGCACTCACCCTGCACTTTCCGAACCAGACGTAGCGCTCTGGTGGCGTTTCCTCCTCCTCTTCTTCCTCGCTCTGAATCTTCTCCAGCTCCTCTACGAGCTTATTGCAGCTCTCTTTGAGCTGCGGCGTAACAATAGCACTGTCTAATTCGTCGTTGTACATCTTCTCGCATACTCCTGCCAGCTCTTCCAGGCCCTTGATTCTCTGGTTCGCCCTTTCCTCCTCCTCTCGACGTGCTTTTTCCTTGGCTTCGGCCTCCTCGCGGAGGCGCTCATTCATGTCCCATGTTGTCTCTCCGAAAAGACGAAACACGCTCTTAAAAAACTGGATAAGCTTATACTTAAGCTCGTTGCCGTAAATATCGTCACGCTGGGGTCCGCCAATAGCTTCCTGGAGGCTAGCCATGGCGTCGTCAAACCACTTCACAGCGTGCCCGATGGGATTATTCCACGCCTTGACCATTTCGAGAAGGTCGCGGGCGTAGGGGGCTACAATCATAAACGCGGCAGCCTTGCCAATGGCCTTGGGCACGCGCAGGCGGCATGACAAGCCGCGCTTCAGGCACGGCGGGCCTTTGGGGTACGTGGTGCCCGGCTTCTTTCTCGGCCCCTTGAGTGTGTCGAATCTCCAGTCTGAGGAGCCCGGTTTGGGCCGATGGAGCTCCGGTAGCCCCCCGGGCATCTTGTCGATCGGGGGCTTGGGTCCGCCCTGAGGGAGTTTTGGCAGCCCGGCCAGCCCCCAGCCCGGGATGCCGGCCCGTACTGCGTCGGAAAGAAGCTTGCTCGGCGGCGTCTCCTTGTATGGCGGACCCGGCGGCGCTCTGTTGACAATGGCTAGGTGTGCGCTGGCTAGCCCCAGGAGGCCAAGACAGGGAATTGAAAGCTTCATGGCGTGTCTGGTAGGGAAACGGAGGGCGGGGATTGAGGAATTGTACGGGCTGGACTCGACGTTATCAAGACTTGTTAAAACTTGGCATTATAATACTAGAGGCAAGTGGCGGGCTTTATATTATTTGGTTGAGACCGAAAAGATACCTTGTTGACTGAAGCAGAAACTTCAAGACGTATTCAATCTTGGCATGTTCTTGGAGGTGGCCTCATTTTGTTAGCATACATAGACTATCCGCGGAATGTGGGGGTACTGTTCATTGTCATGACATCTGAATACGGAATACATGGGACAGGGATCGGGCTGACAATGCTTTCCTGAAAAGGTGACGGCTGAATACATGATGAGTGAGGATGCGGGATCGCCTTGTCTTGTTGGACAATCTTACATCTGGTAGGGACCCCATTGCCTCAGATAGCTGGCAAAAGTGAAGAGTCTGCATGTTTTGCGTACGGATTCTCTGTTTGATCGTGGTTGCCGCTGCGAGATTTTCTTCAATTCTCCCGATTTACAAGAGGGCAGACACCACGTCAGCGATGGGGTGTATTTTACCGTTACGTCACGAGGCTAGGGTTCAGAAAGGTTGGACCCGTTCGCAGGACACTCAATGGTCTCTGGGATTATTTTGCGAAATTACGGACGGCAAAGCGGTGCATCTTTTCTAGAACTTCGGACGAATGGCTACTTCGCATGGCGTGGGCTCGCATAACTTGCTTACCAGGGCGACAAGTGCATAAGCTCCACGGAGTCTCCCGCTTATAAACAAATTAAGGTCATTTCGGGACTTGCCAAGCCCCCCATTTATCCGCCCTGCGGAAATAAGCTCCGGTCTATACGAGTTGGACTGCCGTAATCGTTGTGGGTAGTTCATTCCAGGATCCGGAGCCGATGAATCAATGCAAGATCAGCGGCATTTGTGGCCTGTTGGAACGGTGGATATTGGATACAAAGTGCAAGTTGGGTACGTAGGTAGGCACACATTGTGTGCATTGCTCTCTGCTCACGTCTCTGCTAACTATTCTAGCAAAACTGGTTGTGGTTGACTGTGGAGATTGAACCATCTTGACATACGAATCGGCATAAATATACAGTCCCCCCCTTAAATTATTCTTTATGCATGACCTGACAGGGTAGCTATTAGCAGGGCTAATAGCTTATTTGTAATTTATATATATAAAGTTATGTAGAATTAAAAGAAATTATAAGAATTATAATAAAAACCTTAATTTATTAAAAAAATTTTATAAAAATCTTAAGTAAAAATTTTACTTTTTTATTATAAAAATATTTTTATTATTTATTAGCCTATTTAATAAGTTATATCTAAAGAATAATTTAAGGGGGGATTATATATTTATAATTTATATAGCCTAGATAAATTGCTTTATATTACCCTTTATTTCTTTGGGAGGTTTATTACATATCTCACCTCATGCTCCTTTTATGGGAAGAGGGGCCACTATAAGGGTCTTGGAAGCCCATACGATAAACTTTTACAATTTATCCTGACTCGCTTGCCGAGACTTTACAGCCCACTAGACCCGCGTCTTTAATGCTTTTCCGGTGCCCGTCCAAGATTATCAATCGCACGGGTTAATTAAAAAATAGACTAGACAACGTCAACCAATGATGGTTCCTTAGCACAAGGCGGATCTTTTTTTTTTCTGGTACTGCCAGACTTTTGGAATCGCAAACAAACCACCGCGGACCCGGGAATAACAGTGTTGTCTGTTGCCCACTAGTTTATTGGCAGGAGACCATCAAACTATCGCGGCCGAGATAGTACTATTGGAAATGCTCTGCTGCGAATCAAGGCCACCCGTAATATTCGGGGCGCCATCGCGGACAATCCGACTTGGCATTTGTAAGTGCTACAAATTTTGCCCAGGAATTGACCGTCAAGGTGCGACAATGTCTGACTTGAGTTGACATTACACTAGGGAAGAGCAACCTTGTTCATCCCACCGATATGATGCTGCCAGTGAACAAGTTGGGGTTCGGGCATGACTGGCTGATGAGTCAGACCGGTCTGGTGATACAATCGTTCCCGCCAGTCGGGAAATCACGCATCTGGAAGAGGCAATTCTCAACGTGGTTCTGAGACATGTCTAGAACGCTGAATGGAATGCGGTTTATTGCTAGATAGAAAGTATCCCTATTGTCTCATAAGGCGACGGGAGCTCGACTTGCATTGTCCTAGTTCCGGCTCGTTTGCTGGTCGGTACTTTAGGTAGTATTGATATTTGAAACAGAAAGTTGGCAACAAATGTTCATAACGAGGCTGTTTGGCGCGATGCAAATGCTGCGATTCAATGCGTTTGGTGCTTTTGGAATTTGGGATGGCGAAAATACCGGCATTCTTGTCCAATTGTCCGCTTGACGCCGGCCCCGATAATATGTCGGGCGACATGCTTTTGCACGAGTTGCCAGTTTTGAGAAAAAGCTTACCCTAGATTAAAGTTGGATAACTGGATGTGAAAAGAAGGCGAGATAACCGAACCGGGCGACTTGCCAGTTTATTGTGGATGCCCTGACGCCGGCCGTTTCTCATCAAGTCTGTCGCGCCCCGAAAGACAGCAACATGCGCGCTCACCAAGGACATGACAATAGATTGCACATGCCATCTTCGTGTCCCTGAGACGAAAAAAAAAAAAAGAAGATCGTAGTATATGATTGCAATGCCGTCGCCTAGAAAAAATACAACGTTGAAGCGTGCGAAAGAAAGCATCAAAAGCAAAAAATAATGCGGCCAGTGTGACTCGAACACACGACCTTCAGATAGGCATCCGTAGGATTGAAGTTGACTTCAGTCTGACGATCTCCCAGCTAATCTATGGCCGCAGGGTTGACAACTGCGCTATTATTCTTGTTTAATACGGCTTCAACCATGAATAGGAACGAAAAAAATGGCATATCTTGTCCGATGCCCATCCACCCAGCTAAATCTAGGCAACTTATCATCCATGTGCCACATTGAAGCATACGAAGCGAGGAATGGCGTTATTTTGCCGTATATACTAATACGCATACAGATTCTCAGTTTCTTCAAAACACCGTAGGAACCGGTTAATAAAGTCTCGAGGAATGAAAAGGGCGCGCGAGACCTTACGGCGACACACATTTACTCTCTCTGATCATATCCACGAGCCTCTGAGCCAGTAACTGTGCATCTCCAGGGTGTCGGCCACTAGCGTAGTTGAAATCTGGATCCTCCACCACGAATCTACAGCAGGTCAACGATGTGTTTGCCAAAGAAAAACCACCTACTTACGGAGCAAGAGCCCAGCTGCTCTTCAAGCAAGCAGGGTCCGAAAGCACTTTCACAACCTACAAGACATTAGCACAGTGTGCCGATAGTTTGACGATGAGTGAGCTGACACACAGAAGCCTCGACATCCTCGCCCGAAGCACCGTAGACTTTGAAGTAGTCGCCCATAAACGGCCACGTTACCCAAAAAGCAGCCTTCTCAAACACAGCGGGCAAGGTGGTTGTTGTCCGGCCATACAGAATGCTTCTTCCATCAGGCCCCTTTGCCTGGGCCAGCACCTTGACCCCGTAGCATATAGCACCCACCGCTTTCCCAGCTGGTTTTCTAGTCTGCGGAAAGTAATCCGCTAGTAGCTTATGAACTACTGGCGAGTCAATAAGTTGTCTTATTGTCTTTTCCTGCCCACCTGGTAAGAAGACGGCGTCAAAGGCGTCGAGATCAAATCCCGCCGCAGACCAGCGCAAGGCGTGTTTCCATTCTTCAGATGCAACCATGGCGGCGTATTGCCGGAGAACAGATTGTGTAGCGCCCTGCGAGTAGAATTAGTAATGGATTTATGCGCAAGAACCAGTTTCTATACAAAAATGGTTTGTGTGACACCCTGTAACATCTTGGCATCGCACTTGGGTGAAGTGCCCGTCTCAGTCGCAAAGTTTACTTCAAAACCCGCTTCTCGAAAGACAGTGTACGGGACTGCAGTCTCTATGGAATAGTTAGTTTCAAATTTAAAATTTGGCCATTTACAAGAATGCTCCAAAGTTGTGCCGCAGAATGGGGCAACGCGCCTGTAGGGTCATGACCATAGTCGGCCATCATTATAAGAACCTTGACCATGGAGATTGGCAGACTCTAATTTACACGTAGTATAAGACAGTAAATGGGAGAAGTAGACTGGGTGTAGTGAATGATGCCGTAATATGATTGTCCGAGTCGATGGGGATGCGGCTCACTTAAATGGGGTTTGTGGCAACACAGCACTTGCGGCAACGCCGTATATACTGACTTGAATAGGTCAATAAAAAAGCCCGCCTCTGTCTATAACCGTGTCCGGTCGGGTTTAAAATCGAGCCAAAGCGCGGCGTATATGGGATTGTCGGTCCATCCTTCTACAATTAGCTCCTGCCACGATTAGCGAAGGATATTCGGTGAAACCCGGGAATCTTTTACTGACATCTGGAGCCAAATACACTGCCAACTAGCTCCGGATGCCTCGAATTCTATTGCCAAGATGTTGTTGCATCCAGACCCACTTGAACAAAATCCCAACGCACCGGCTTGGTATTATATCCGCTGGGTCCCGGATGTCATCACCAATTCCTCACATGTGCGATCGACAAAGAGTGTTACAGAAGGTGAATTCGTCGTATAGAGGGAATACTGGAGCTGGCACTTCTCCCTTTCTCTAGTTGCACCCGGACAGTTTCAAGCACCTGCTAGATGAACAAAACACCAGTCTGGCGTCTTACAGTCAACTAGTAAGGGGCCCTCTGTGTAGTAGTTTTGGTAATCGGGCAAATTGGCCATATTCTGCCGTTTAAAAGAAGCGTAGTTCAATTCGCACTACAATCTCAATCACTGCCTTAGGCATACAGAGCCTCGACATGCCTGTGATGTCAATACTGCCTCACGACGGGTCTGGAATCCCACATCACGGGGAATTTAGGCATCTGGCGCAAAGGGTGGCTCCGCTGACACTCTATTGGCGACCAAACTTAGTTCAAATAGCTCATTAATCTTCTCAATACTCTTTTCCTGGTTTAATTTCTTCCTCTGACTGACTTGCTTATGTCAAGCGTCTACACAGTTGTTCATATGCGCGTTCGAATCGTTATTTCTTGAATCATCATGTCAAAGTAACTTGAGCACAAACATCGAAGCTGCCAAGCTCAATCCGCGACAATCACGCACGGACTCTGCGTGGTAAGAGCTTCGTTCTCGTATGTGAGTGGCTCGTCTAGGCAACCCCGGGTCCCCGACATTGTCTCCCCGATGGCCAATGTCACCTCGACAGCCGGATGACTTGTAACTACTCCGTTTAGCCATGTCGATCCGGATATGCGATGGCCACCACAACTTCTCCAATCACACGATGTCAGACACACACCAGCTGGGCAGCCAGCATAAGTACGCAAAATCAGGGGAGGGCGAGGTCCTGCTAATAGAAGTTTGATGTCAGATATTGGCTCGGCGAGTATCATTGTGCAGTACCTCACTCCACCACAACCACCTGGATGGCTACGGGGAGATCGCCATTCGACAAGCTGTCTGAAGAACCTTCAGACGGCTTCCATGCATCGCACATGGTCCTCTAGCTCCCCCTATATTTTCCTCCACACCTATGTTGCTTGTGGCGGGATAGTGAGCACATTTGAGACTGTTGTATACTGCGTGGGTGCAGTGACGTACCGCTCGTGCCCCTGCTTACACCCGTCTCGCTTCGGCGCTGTAGCTCTGAATCTTGCCACGGGCTGGCACTTATACAAGTATATAAGCTCCCATCTATCCCTCTTGTCAGTTTGTGCAAGTCCAGAGATCACATCACAGATAACTTACAAAGTCTACCCTGTGAACCTACCATCGAAAATTCGAAATGTCTCAGCCTTTCAACCTGACCAACCCCGGTCGCATCCTTCGCGTCGGCATTGTCCTTCTGAAGGGGTTAGTCTATCCTCACCTGATCGGCTAATACGAACGAGATTCTGACAGTACTTCAAACATTCAGCATAGTCGAAATAATTGATGTGGCACCCGTGGACCAAATCCATCAGATCAGCGACCGCTTCGTCAATCCGCTGCCAGCGTCGGTCGTCCCTGACGAATTGAAGCCGCACGCAATCAAGACAGAATACCACTGGGTCTCCGAAGCAGGGCCAGGGACACTTGTGAATGGCACGAGTGGCATAGTCGTATCCCCAACTGTATGTACCAGAGTCTTGCCCTGCCTGCGACACCGAGAAGCTAATATGCATGGCAACTGGCATAGGACTCGTTTGAAACATGCCCACCCCTCGATATTGTTGTCGTTCCTGCGTCAGCCGCGGCCGGGGCCAGCGAAGCCGAGCTCGATTTTCTCAGAAAGACTTACAACGAGAGCGCTGCGTTTATTACCATCTGCTTCGGCATGTCAGCCCCATTGCAGGCTGGCATATTGGAGGGAAAGACTGCAACTGCGCCTCGCTTCCGGCTTGATACATTCCGAAAGATGGCTCCTGGCACAAATTGGATTGACAAGCGCTGGGCGAGAGACGGCAAGCTTTGGACCAGTGGTGCGCTGCTCAATGGGCTGCACCTCATGTCGGCCTTTATCCAGGAGACTTGGGGCAGCAGCGAAGAAGGCGCCAGACTTGTCGGCGCCATGGCAGAGATGGGGGCTTGGCCGGATGGTAGCCCAGAGTACGACGACGAAGAGGGAAAACCGTTCCCATAATTGTGTCTATCAACCGACAAGATCAAGATCAGGGCCCCTTGCTCGTCTTGGATGACTAAAGCATTTGCTTTACTTGCCACAAGGGGCCCTTGCTTGCTTGACATTGGACATTTTGGGTACTATCGTACATAGGCAACCTTATTATAGTGACTGGTTGAGAGGATCTACGGGCCGGTCCCGGTATATATTAGCCCGGTATGCAAATACAAACTCTTGACACGACATTTGTGCCACATGCTATATTTAGTGACTGTGCTTTGTATAGAGAGTTTAGCGGTGAAGACAAAAACTCGTCAAAAACAATCCCCCATCTAGAACCAAGGCGACTTGAGCGGCTGCTATATCATCCTAGAGGTCTCTGACGTGTATCTAGGTGCCTAATGCAGCAGCCCAAGGGGAAACAACCACGAATCTTACCATTCCAATAATATGAGCAATCGAGGCTCGAATACACAGTCTCTACCCAAGCAGTAAAGTAATCAAAGCATCTTTTATGTCCATATATTGCCAAGCCTTGTTCATCTCACCTAAACATTTTTATTATTCTCGGAATCTTTCGCCAATAGATGCCGTTGAGATCGTCAGGAGCGCCAGTTGCACTTGGAAAATACTCCAGAGCATTCTGTTACATGTTCAAGGTGTGACGGCATCAAACCTGGTCATGTGAATTTTTCTTGTCCATATCCTGAAGTTGTATTTGACCAATATGGACACTCAATGTGATTTTTTTTTCATTTCTCTTTTTCGAGGTATCGCCTTCAGATATTTATGTTTGTGTTCAAGACTCACAAGTCAGAATAGAATTTTGTCCGAATACTCTGCCGCTTAATAGTGGGATCCGGCGTGTGCGTCTTTGGTATATCTTGGGGTGGTGGTGATGCGAATGGACGCTTTATATTGAGCTTATGTCTCTGGAAATAAAGACCAGAGATTATGGACTGGTATACCGCATAACCGGAGGATAGCCACGAAAAACGCGCGAGCGGACGCTTGCCATCACGTCGTGCAGCGCCTAAAGGATATGTATACCAGTAATATAATCTTATAATAGTGAGGAAAAGGCGACAGGAAAGGGACGCAGAGAGCGCCTCTTCGAGTCGTAGGGTCGGTCAAGGAACAAGCGCAGAGCGTGCTAGGAGCATTAACTTGAATGTCAAAATTTAGCCTAGCAGTTACAGCTACTCGTGCAAGATACTACTACCAGGTATGCACCAAATTCTGCAGCATTATCCACCGCTCCCCACTAAAATTTTGACAGTTTATTATGCTACATGCAACAAATATTTTGAAAAGGGTAGTGCTCTAATAGAAAGAATTATCTAGAAACAGGGATTAATCTCTTGTAAGAATACATGTCAAAATTCAAGTATATACAAGTTTATTATACGAGTTTTAAGCAAGAAAAAGGCCCTAGTAACACGAGTCAATACTAAGTTTTAAGTATATTACTTGAGTCTTAGACGAGTGCCAGGTTTGCGTTAGTATAATAGCAGTAGCTGTGTATTAAGAAATGCCTTGCAATAATAAATGCTTCCCAATTAGGCTTGAATGCCTATTCACTTTTAACTAGCCTCTAAAAGAAGAAGCACCGAGTTCTGTTAACTTATGCTTTCCAGCGATGCAACTGCCAAGTAGGCATTTATCGTAACCTGAGGCCCTTATTAGGTCGCTAATAGCCAGCAATTTAAGTGTTACGTTATGCTAATTAGCCAGTTTCAGGCTTATTATTATATATAAATGCTACTAAAAATATAAAGCGTAATAGGGTGTATTTTATTCTTCTATACGTAATAATTTCTATAATAGTTAATACTTGAATAATAAAACCTAACTATTAGTGGGTTTTATGATAATTATATAGTAAATTTGCATTAAACAGCTTATAGACAAGAGCCTAAAATACATACATGAGACCGCCTCTTACTATAAACTTTCATGCATTCAAGGGTCTAGTCTTTCCGCACGTCGCATTTTGCATGACATGACACGATTCATACCTTTGTATCTAGTCAATAGCTTACAGGCAGAGCCTTCTAGGTACTTTACCAATTACTTGGCACAGGAATTTTACAGGATACTTGAATTCCACACTATTGTATCATGTCTTCACTAATAACGTGTTTTAATCTATGCTACTCGTGCTACGCCCCACGTTTAGTTGGTTCATGCAAAGCTCTCACCACCTAAGGTGTGGACCGTGTGGTGGTGAGCGCTTTGCATGAACTAACTAAACGTGGGGCGTAGCACGACTCGATAGCATAAGCGAGGCCTGACCTTACCGATCCAGTATTGCCGGGCTTGTGCTGTACGGAGTACAGGCCACGTAATTCGGAAGCAAAGTTATATGTATTCTTATAAGATTTCTAAGAAAAAAACAAGATTATTAGGTAAGCTAGGGTTATCTAGATTTATTATATAAAGAGTTAAACCTCTGGCTAGAAATATACTAGCCTTGGTTTTAAAACACAATACAATTTTTATTTGGTTAAATTATCGTAAAATAAACCTTTAACTCTTTTTACTACAACTCTAGCAATTATGAAGTATATCCCGCTTGTATTAGCAACTTTAGCTAGTTTAACTCTAGCAGAACGCCCAGACATTAATTATTTATTTAACACTACTATAGTAGGTAAATTGTCCTATTACTTAATATTCTATAATTAAATTTAGTAGAAAGCTGATTCCCTATAATAGCGATACGACGGGGGGGTTGCAATAGTACTTAAAGCAGAAAAAGTAACTTGCCAAGAACCAAGTGTAAGTAAAAATAAAATGCCCTTAAGACTAGTTACAACTAATTATAATAAAGGAGAATAAAGTAGTTTGTGAAGCTAGAAGAACGGTAAGTCCCCTCTTTTATCTAAACTACGTTATACTTATTTCGTATTTTGCGTTAATTTAATATTAAATTATAGAAAGAAGGCGAATAAGTAAGATATCTTGTTTTAATTACACTATAATTAAAGCTGTTTATAAACTTAACTCTTTTAGTATAGGCAATAAACGATCTTGATCCGGTTTGCCGCGGAAATAACGTAAGTAGAATAATACAAATACTAGGTATAAAGTTACTACTAAGGTACATAACCTTAGTGCGAGTGCAAAGTATATTATGCTAGCAATTTCAACACTCCTGAAGAACGTGTAGGTCTTGACCGATAAAAAAAGGAAAACTGGCACACTCCTCTAATAGATATACCATGTATAGCAGAAGATTGAATGCTTTTTTACACGCAAGGCAACGCCAGACAAGGAGAATTGCCAGGCGCGGGGGGGATCTAAGCTTTAAGAGACTGTAAGACATTCAACACGCCGCATTTATACGCATTATATGCTAACGTACCAAATTTTGATAAGCTGGCTTGCCCAAACCCACTCCCCAGCGGGACAAAGATTCCAGGCGCTTTACACCTGCCGAGTTTGAAGCATTCAGGAAAGATCTCTGTGATGAGGTTCAGAAAGAGATTTGGGTTTGCGGCCCTGCTTGAGCATGGTGTATGGACAAGGCGAAAGCCAAAGGGAAGACCGGTTTGCGACCAGACAAGACGTGGCAAAGCAAAAAGAGATCTTTAAATGGGTTGAAAAGTGTGTGCAGGAGGATTTGGGCTTCAGGGAAAGTTCCTACATTCATTTACGTAGTTGGAACAGAGAGATAGATTCAACATCTACCAAAGTCGATTGAACGTCTATCAATACACACCATTTGCATTGCTTGCGATTGCTACAAATCCACGCCAGGCAGCCCAGAACACATCTGCTCGCAAGTAGTATTCACCACGGCTACATAAAGATCGTTCTCTCCGCGAGACGGCATAAATGGTAACTAATGCCACAAATTGAACAATAATTCTTCTGCGACAGTGACCAACTCCCATAGCAAAGATCGTCTATATAGGACGAAATCGCCGTCCAGCTAAGACCAGGAATCCGGACCAAAATACCCCTTGGGAGGCATCGCAGTCAACAGAGCGCCCTGACCTGTTCCGCCATCAATCGTATTCGAGACAATATCGACACCCCACCAGCTAATCGTCTTGGGGTGATACTGCACCGCAAAAAATATAATGATGCCCGAAAACGCCACGGCACCAGTAAGTCCAGCCGAAAGCACATAGTTGTACTTTTCCCACCACGCCGTCTTGTATCTCCGAAGATAGAACATGAAGGCAAAGGAGAGATACAAGCCACCAGTAAAGTAGGTCAGGTTGACCGGCGCCCACTGCAGCAATCCGTTGAAAACAAGCGACGGGTGGACATGTTTCAGCCAAGAAATGGGCGTAAAGAGGACGACATTCAGCGGTGCGAAGACGGCTGCAGGCAGGGCGGCCCTGCACGCCTCGCGGACGTACGACCCGAAACGCTTCGTGGTCCACCACACGAGGGCGAGGAGGAAGCCGAGCAGGAAGCAGTATTTCATGGCAGGGTAAATCTGACTGAAAATTCGCTTGGGACCGATAGCGCCCTAGAACGGCTGTTAACGTTTGCTGGGAGTGGAGGTGGAAAGACGGCGCAACTTACCCAAACTACCGACGAGGCAAAGTACACTTGGGAGCCGTTGGCGCAGTTAAACTTGGACTCTTGGTCTGGCGTGCAGATGCCGGGGATCTGCGTGTCGGCAAACTGGACAACGCCGTAGGCAACGAGCGCCGTGATGATGGCACTCATAATCTGGCCGCGGTACATGGCGCGAGGGGGCACCTTGGCGTAGAAGCCCATCTTTTGGTCGGAAATGTAATTATCTGCCTGTCCGTTAATGTTGTAGCCAAAGGCCTTGACAAACATGAGGGCCTCTGGGCGTCCGGGTAGAGCATAGCCGACGACGAGCTCGGTCACGACATTGAGTCCTTCGGTTGTGCCCGAGATGGCGTACAGATAGGACATTGGAATCAGGAATACCAAGTTGAGCCCAATGACGAAGAAGATTGTCCACACTGGTGTGTCAAGCTGAGGCCAGTTGGTCACGACGACGATGGCGAGGATGAAGGAGATGAAGGCAATCATTAAAAACCACCAGTCTGGAACCTCGGGGTAGTTGCGCATCAGGTTCGTAAATGGGTCGTCGAATGCGTCGTAAATCGACGTCTCATCATTCATGATGTTGTATAAATGTCGGCCCGCTTCTCGTATATTGCCCTTGAGAAGCGACGACGCCGTGTTTTTCAGTCCCACGATAATTTGTCGAATTGTCGTGAGAATAGACACCATCATGGACTTGTACGCTTTTAGGAGCGGTCTCCAAGCATCGAGAAGAATAAAAACCATGGTAAGTGGGTAAAAGGCAAAAAATGCACCGTAGAGGAGCAGGTTTCCGGCACTATAGAATGCCGGAGAATATGCCTCAAAGTCGGCTTCATTCAAGGCCCCAGTGTCGGGATTGACAACCTTGGTAATATTGTACGGTCTTCCCGTATTATCAAAGATGCCAGACGAGTTTATGGGAAGGTACGAAGTCCACTGCACGTTGGTATAATACAACGCTATAATGATGCAACCGCCGAGAACCGTGCCCATAAACTGCTGGCTGAATGCGAAAAAAGGGTAAGCCAGAGGCTGGGAATAGGTAGACAGCACGTTCCAGTCAAATGTGGAAACGGGGTTGAAGCCCAATCCCATCTGGGAGCCCGTAATGGCATTCAGGTTGAAGTTGTTTGGCGCAATCCAGGTCATCCAAGCAAACAGGCTCAGCGCGGGAAAGAGGTAATCAGGCAACCAAAAGTAGACAAACATGGCGCTGAAGACAATAAAGAAGAACTTGTACCGCGACATGCTCCAGCCATGGAGCGTCTCCTTCTTCTCCGGCACCAGAAGCGCCCTGTTGAGTGCCAGGGTGGGCAGGATGTTGGGCCACAGCGCCTCGACGGGATAGACGACGAAGCGGCGCAGGAGGCCTGAGAATCCGAGTCCCATGAGCTGCGTGGAGAGCAGGAGCAGAATGCCATAGCCCGGCGTGAGCCACTTGTCCTTGTAGTAGACGGTCTGGGTCTGGATGTTCCAGAAGCAGTACGCCGAAGTCAAGCCCACATCGATGATGATGGTGGCCAGCATTTGTTCCTTGTACGACCACGGCCCCGGATTGAGTGAGACTCTCTTGCCGCCTACGTTGAAGCCCCAATCTGGTAGGACTGCGGCTACAAGTAGTCCACATGGATAGAGCAAGATTTGCGTGACGGCAGATGTGATGGTGATTTGGGGAAAACGCGAATTGAACAGCGAGTTGGTGAATTGAGCCAGAATAGCCCACAGGTAGCCCAGAAGGTGAGCACGAATAGTCTCGCAGGGAATGTCGACGTCGTCGGTGGGAGTGCTGATGGCTCGAACCTCGGGATACGGTGAGTAGAACTTGTTTACTGCCGTTTCCGTCTTGAGCTCCAGCTCCCATTCGGCCGTGCTTTGTCCCTCGCCAGGTCCCTTGAGGAGCTCTGCGAGCTTTTGTCGCAGAGTGTTTGAGAAATTGTAGTCGTACTCGTGCGACTTGAGCAGTTCTTCCAGAATCGCTTTGCACTCTGGGACCGTCAAGGTTTCAATCTTGTCCATGACATACTCGATGTCGTCGATTGGTGCCATAACATCGCCCGTATGTTCAAGTTTCTCAACAAGGTTATGCACAACGGCGTCGACATCTTTCATGATGGTTTTGCTGACATCTTTCTCTTCAATGGCGTGATCGGGGAGAGAAGTGTCGCTCCTCACGGAGTCGGCAGTATGAGAACGCCTCGTAGCCATGATGGACACCGGGAGAAGTCCCCAAGGACACACTTGCTGTGAAAAAGTTGAGGAGAAGGGAGTGGCACGGGCAGACGGCGCGCAAAAGCGAACAGCAGAATGAAGTTGGACGTGACTGTATTTAGATATGATATGCTCATGACCCAAAGCAGCAAGTATACAATCAAGGCTGTAATATGAAATATGCATTGATAAGCGCGCACCCAGGTATTTCCCACTTTCGTCTCTGCTATCGCAGCACAAGATCAGGTGTACTTGTTTTTTACATCCTTCATACAACAGTTCTCAATCTGTGGAAGAGCACCTTCCTATTTCAGAAGATACAACAGGGAAGTGTAGGAGGCTGAAATCGGGGTAACACGGCATTGATAATGATAGCTCAGAGCTGCTCGTAGCGGACGGCGCCGATAGACCAATGGTGCAAAGTTGACGGCATCAATTCATGTTGGTCCAGATCCGGGCAAGTCACGCGACCGGCGTAAGCAGACGCAACAAGACGAGGACACCATGCTGGCAGCGACCAATGGCTCAGTCGAGTATTCGAGGGTGCGAGAGCCGGGTCAAAACGCGGGGGGAACTTTTGCCATGTTGACAAACGACCCCAGACTCGGTTGTCCTGTCTGGTAATCTTTGCAGATACCGCCACTGCAGATGGGCATCGTAATGCTGTGACCTGGGTCGTGGTAAGCAGAATTGTCTGATTCGAGGATGGCGTTGCGCTCGCAACATGCAAGTCAGCATGAATAATGCCTGTCGATAGTTCCCGCGTGCCGCGGTGTGAGCTGCCGAAACCCGATCAGACCTCGTGGATGCCGTTTATCCCGGTTTCCCCATCCTAGATAAGGCCAATCTGGTCATTGTGGAGGAACCTTTGGATTGCGCAGCGGACGAACCTGGCATCTGGGTGCCCGTCTGCCACCATGGCCGAACCCTGTCTCACTTGGAGATACGGGGACAAGTGCCTAGACACGGCAAAGACGGCATTGCTGGCATCGACGAGGCCCTGTTGTGCTACAATTGTGCCAAACTTGGCTCTAATGGGGACAATGGGGATGGCGCTCGGGTGGCGTTGTACCCCTTCTTTAGATTGAATAGTAAGTCGTCGTTGGACACTGGGTTCATTTGAAGTGTCGAGTTGTTCACGCATCACGATTCTCAGCAACACAAGTACTGGCACCGCATCTTGTCAGGGTTAGGGTTAGGAACTTGGCTTACCTAGTTCTTCGAAAGCGCTCGGCGCCAGGGTATAGTCTCCAACGTATCCGTATGTGACGGTAGTTGTTCAATCATGGCAAACGGATAGTAGTAGAGGCGTATCCCTAGAGCTCGACGCTTTGTTGTTGAAGAGGATTCGTTCGAAGCAAGTGGCAAGGGAATCGCGAAGGTGACCCCAACTCGGTGGAAATGCCGGTCCTTTGGGTCACGCACCGAGACGTCAACTGTATGTCAATATTATCCCCTCATTTGTCTTTCGCCTGGCCTGGCCTTTGTAGCCACGCTGAAATCCGCCAAGACGTCGCAAGAGCTATCCGTCAATGAATTTTTGCTCTTCTCAATGGTGTCATGGCCATTGCCGAGGAGGCTTGGCAGAACGGACCCGGAACATTGAAGTTCTCACACCAGACTTTGCCGATCACCGCCATGGGGAATCTCGGTCCGACTCTGGACTGTAGACGCTGGTCGGAATGTTGACGTTATCACTAGATGCTTCATCTTAACCCGCACCGCCATACATAACTCACCTCCCCCGCCGGCACTTTGCTCGGCACGTCGTTTAACGAGCCGCGTTGCCGCATGCCCATTGCCGACAATTGATCTACCGGAATTCCGCACCATAAAAGGCGTAGGTTGCGCCAGACTCTTCAAAATGCATCGCCCTCTTGCTGCCAGACAAAGCCACCAAACAAATTAAATACCAGACACCAGACCAGACAATATCATGCCTCTCTACGAAGTCCACCACTCCCACGCATTGACAGAGTCGCAGCGTGCAGAGCTCGCCGGAGCGATAACACAACTTCATGCTACAACGTTTGCCACGCCGTCGATATTTGTCCACGTACGCTTTATTCATGAAGATCCGAGCGATGGCAACTATTTCATCGCCGGCACGCCACGACACACCAGCTTGAACAGTATTATCGCGCACGTCCGTACGTCCCCGGCGCGCACCAAGGCCGACTTTGACCAGCTCGCACAGCGCATCGAGGAGGCGTGGTATCATGCGTTGGGAGTTGCTCCGGCTAGCAGCGACGAGTTGGTCCCATCTGGAGCTGGGGGGAAGAAGCTCATTGCTGTCGCATTCTTTCCCATTTTGACGGCTCGAGAGCTTGGTCTGACGATACCCGAGGCAGGGAAAGAGGTCGAGTGGTTCAAGGAACAATTTCCTCTTATTAAAAAGACGGCTGATTCCCAAGGAGGGGACTTTGCACATATGCTGGATGAATTTAAGGAGCGGGAGGACCTGCGCAGGTTGCTGGCTTAGTTGTACATGTGACAGAAGGTTGATTGAGACGCATGGCACCGCTGCACATTGCGGTGCAAAGAGAAGATTCCGTATTTGGAATGGCTTGGGATATATTGTCTAATTATCTATGCGGTCACTGTTGTTCAAGTTGGGCTCGTGCCGCTAATTCACTCCTGCTATCCAAGGAGGAGAGGGTTGTAATTTGTAAATGGATGTGTAGCCCGTTGCGTTAAGATGAATGTTGGGAATCTGTGAGGAATCATAATGGAAATTGATTCAAGAACTTCTTATAGCCTGGTAGTAAGCTACACTAAAGAAGGCCATGTTCAAGCAGGCAAATTGTCATCAACTCAAGAGTGGGATGGGAGAAAACAACCCTTCTGAGATTTCATCACAGAAATACAGCATCATGTTCAATTTCGTCACAGACAGTTAGAATTCTTCATAGCTTATTCACATCTTCATTCTCTCTCCCATGTTAAGATGAAGAAACAATTAAAACCCCACCTTTATTTCATACCCATCAGGGACTTGTGTCGTCGAAAAGTCGACCTTGCCCACGCAATCCCCATACTCGTACGGCTCGCCCACAACGCCGTTTCCAGCGCCAGGCGTCTTAGACACGGGGTTGTAAAAGGTAGCCTCCGTCTTGGGCAACTTCGAACACGGCTGCGTACCGCGATAGTATTCCACAAAGCCAGAGTAGCTAGACTCGATACCGCCGGCGCCCGAGGGCAACGTCCAGCTTCCAACGCGGGTTTGCGCCCCAGTGGCTGTATTGATAACAGTCCCAGTCCAGGTCGTGCTGCCGGGGACATTCTCAATGGCCAAGTTGTAGGTATCCCTGTAATCACCATTGATCTCAACAGCACAGCTCACACCGGGCCCACCATCGGCACCATCGTGACAGTTGGCATCGCTGGTCGTAGTACCATTCTGAAAGGAGGAGAAGACGGCGTGTACAATGCTTTCACCATTAGAGTTGGGTCTATTCTGGATCCCACAATAGCCAACATCTTCGATATTCTGGAAGCTGAATTGCTCGGCAAAGTAGTACCCAGAGTCGTGGGATGCTCCGGCCATGTTGAATGGGAAAGTAACATCTCGTAAGCCACCCGAGGGATGACCTGAAAAAGACCAGTTATTGCCCAACAAGGGCAAACCCGAGCTGGGGAGCGAATGCGGTGATTGCGGTAAGAGAGTACTTCATGATGACGGTGGTGAAAAGGTTAGATGCTTGTAATTGGAAGAAGATGGCTCTGTGTAGTTTGCTGGCCAAGGAACGGGCCGCTTTAGGTCGGATAAACTGTCCTTTTATACTCGTACCTGTCAATATCTCACCGAGCTGCCAGGCCAATCAGTCTTTGCGTTTCAAGGCAACCAGCGCTGCTCTTGCAAAAGTTCGGCATCTCGGCAGACTCAATGTCCATGATGTCATGGCGTGTTATTCCAAGCCGAAACGTTGCATGAATATTCCGTGTCCCACGTGTTGAGAACCCCGACTAGCACACTAAACACCAATATAATGCCAATATAACGACTTTGCACAACGGTTGGGGTGCACAGAAGTGCTCGTGCGAGCCTTGATTTCCAGCCCGTTCTTGCGGGAACGGCTGGACTTTTTGCTCCGCCAAGAGATTTACACTATAGCGCATTGTGAGCAATGCTACGTTGCGCACGGCCTAATCGCTTGGTGAGTGTCTAGTAGTAGAGCTATGCTGTAGGCAATTAGGTAACGATTGTTCCTGCTTGATGAATACGAGTTGCTTTGCTTCAATGGTGGCGTTGGGGTTTACAAAGGCACTTCTTCTTCAAGTAAAATACCTTTCAGCTCCATCTTGGTGACCAACCGGTTCTCCCTCGATATACACCGGATAATATCCGGGGCTCTGCGCTGGCAGACAAACAATGGGGTGGAAGCGTAAGCGAGCAGCAGATTGGCGATGTGTTCCCCAAGTTTTACCCATTTGCCCCAGCACAAGATCTAGAGCGCAGGATCCCCTCTAATGATGCTACTACTTTCAAGTACGACTTCAGCAAGCAATCGCCAAATTCTGTTACAAATCTCTCGCAAAACGAGTATCATGGCTACACTACATGTGCGTCGTCGGGCTCGTCCTTTGTTATTACACCGAGCTGTTTGGTTGTGAGCCCGCGATACACCAAAGGTAGACGGCCTGCACGGAAAGCTACATGTGTATATGGGGTTCAATAAACTTGGTAACTCACCAGCGACATGATATTGAAAACCACAAACCCCACACTTTCTCTTACACTGGCTAGTTCCGGCTCGTCGCTTTTGGTTCCTTGACAGGCCTGCTTTAAGACCCTTTCCCCAAGTATTCAGCGTCCCATCGTCAGCAGTTAAAGCACGGCCTGCCAATATTGAGGCTGGGTATTGTTGGTACATATATATACCGGGCGTATAATTCTCTCGTCGGACGGTTGCTGGCCCCGCGCGAGTCTCCCCGTTGCCATGGCGAATTTGATCACCGCCTTCACAGCTCGCATGTCCTGTTTCCACTTGTCCTTGTCCGCCATTGCTTTTCCTCCCGGATATCCGAGAGATGCCCCTGTCTTTTCCTGCAAAAAGTCGAGCAATATCTTGCGCTGAGTTGTCCGCTTGCGGCATCGAAACAGAAAGCGCTCTACTGTTTTCAGTATATTCGGTGATGGGCCACAGTTGCGATAGCCGCTAGTCTCGTACTTCTGAAACTTGAAAATAATTGTATTAGCATATTATACAAAACACGGTGAAATTTGAGAACAAAAGTGCCAAGAAATATTTTTCATTCTAGTTGATAAGCTGGCACTAGCATGCTAACTGCCGGGGGTATCGGGGGTCGCAAGTCCCTCGCTTCTCTGCCGGACTTGTATTTTCACATCCTTTCTAGGGGCAAAATCCGAATTATCTACAAAGTAAGCCTAGTACGGTAGACCTACTTGAATACACTTTGCCACTTTTCCATCATTCCAGGTAAGACGTCGTTTATAGCAGCTCTATCCGTACTCGCCTCTTCAGATTGAAACCCCCGGTACTGCCACGATTTCTCAAACGCTCTAATCTGATTATGTATGGCAGCCTCATCCAGCTTCTTAGATGCGAGAGCCTTGTTGAGCCCATCAACAAAGATTGACCACCGACCCCGGTAGTAGGATCGAGTCAAACCAGACCACTCCTTGACGGCATAGTCGTTCAGGGCTTCTGATTCCCAAATCCAGGTCGTGATTTGGCTACGAGCATTAAAAGCGATCAAATCGTTCGCTCCCGTCTGCTTGGCCCAGTACTGCGCCGCGTCAAGCCAGCTGTCCAGCCTGAAATGCTGATTCGTCGCGAGCACGCGATCGAGGTCTGTGAGAAAGTCTAGTAGCTGTTTGCCTTTTGTGGCAAAGTCGTCACGACGCTGGAGTCGGCCACGGTTGCTAATCTGTCTCTTTTGGCGCGACAGCTGGCTGTTGAAGGTCTGGACGTAATCCGTGTACATGGTGTTGAACGCATTGGACATGACTTGCCGCGTGACGTCTACAACGTCTAGCTGGAAGAGGGGTATATCCCAGAGCTGAGGAATCTCGTTGGCCGCCTGAATGAGCAGTGAATGGGCCTTCTTCAGCGTGGCTGGGTCGTAATATACTTTTGTTGGAGGGGGCCAGTTGCCGGTTCTGTTGACTAGACCGGACAGACTGGGTGCGACTTGGTAAATTCCGACCCCGACGCAAGGGACCTGGCGGTCTTTGTTGTCGTAGACATTTTGGCGCAGAATATCCCAGGCCTGGAAGAGCGAATTTGTTTGGGAAACTCCGGCATAGCGCCGGACGACGTAGCCGTAAAAATAACCCGAGGTGTCGATGGGGGTAGTTGTCCATGCTTGGTCAAAGAGCATTTGATACACGACTTCATTTCCTTCATATCCCTCTGGTGTCATTCCGAACCCAGACAAAGAAGGGGAAGTACGCAAAGCATCCATCGATTGGACGGTAATATCGCTAATCTGGCCGTACATTCCCATATTGCCACCAAAATCATGCAATTGACACCAGATCCACGGTCGACCAAAGTACCCCTTTGTCCTCTGCCACTGGGGCCTAGACTCGGAGTAAAGATCCAGCACAAGCATACTGTTATGCCCTTCTGGGCCGCCAAGGTACGCGGTGACGCGCTCCTCAGTCCACAAGCCGCTATTCAAGAACAGCCACCCTTGTAGCAACCACACCGCAGCAGGGTTGGCAGCAGTCAGAGCCTTGTAGGTATACGTGGAAACTTGGGAAAGGTAGCTTGGTTCGTTGGACGTTGGTGGCATTTCATTGAATTGGTCAAGCGTATAAATATTGGTCACGTTGCCAAAAGCCTCAATTTGCTTGGAGATGAAGGCCTGCTGCAGACGCGCATAGGTCGTATCCAGAGGACTGAGGAAAGTATCCCTGGTGTTTGTGTCTGGGAGCCCAGTCCATCGGGGAGCCTTGGTCGTATTTGCGTCTGGTTGCACTCGGCTGAAAGCCGGAGGGACGAAGCCAGGGAACGCTGGCAAGACTGGAGTGATGCCCAGCTCGACCATTCGAGCCACAATCTTCTTCTGCAGTTCAAACTGAGAATCGATCCAGGCGCTGCTGAGGTTTCCCACGCCCCCCCAGGACCCTTGGGTGTTTCCAAAACGGTTCCAGGCCTGGAAGGCAGGGCCGCTGAAGAAAGGGATGATTTCCTCGTCCGTCATGCCAAGGTCCCGAAACGAATCGAGAAAGATCTTTTCAAAGCCAACCCAAGCTAGCTGAATGTTGGTTCCTCTCAATGCTGCCCAGTCGAGCAGTTTCTCCCAATCCTCCCACTGGTACCATACAAACGAATAGGAAAAGGTCACTATCAGTTTCTGTTAGACGGCAGCTTCCAGTCGAAATGACGATGCAATCTTCAATTCTCACCCGTGTTTAGATTATATCTCCATGGCACAATGCTAGTGCGGCTCAGAGGCTGTCTTGGTAGTAGAAGCTTGTCTGGGATGGTAGCATGGCTCTCAGCAAACAGGAACTCGTCCAGCTGAAGAGAATCAACAGAATAGTGACGAAGACTAGTGTTCGAGGCGCCGACATGTCAGCATTATTCACAACTGTGCCTTGCACCCAGACGCGAGTCTGTGCAGAAGATAATTACTCACCCTCTTGCAAGTGCACTTAGCGTTGTGCCTTCGATGTGAATTTTGCCATTTTTTGACGAAACAGTATAGTTGTCATTCTTTGGTGGATTCCACCGCGACGGTCGTTCATTTTTTGCCGTCAAGATAAACTCAAATTCGTCACCGTGCCCCTGGAACAGTCGCGTTGCCAGCGCTTTGATGCCATCGATGGACTCTGCGCTAACCAGAAGAGAAGAGACAATGGTAAGACCAGGTACAACGAGTCGAGTTGGCAGCATCCTAGACAACAAACAAGTCTGCAGTCATAGAATGAATAAGACGCCTTGTACAAGCAATCCTTCCGCTGAATAGCAGCAACCGCGATACATATAATGAAATCTAATTCTTAGTGTAGTAACATGAAAGTTTAAGCTTAGTTTGCAACGTTTCATCTCCGTTTAGTTGACATTAGCGAGGCAATAATTCAATTGAGAAAGTCACTCGGACTTTAGGAAATGACAATGAGGAGTAGGGGAAGTAGTCTGTATTAGGAAGGTGATTGCGTTGACGCCTGTTGTAAGCAGGGACTACTAGACTGGCGTGACCTTTTCAGCTTTCAACTACCAGACGTAGTCACAAATGTGGAATTCAACCGACATGCCCTGGATTCTGCCGCCTATCCCCTCGTAAGGCAGGAATTGGCCCGCTGGTGGCCTGGGGTTAGGCTTATTTGGTGACGACATCTGGAGTCTGGTGCTACTCTGGATCTAGTCTACGCGCCGCATGCATGATAACGTTTCGTATGGACTACATGGAGCCAATAAGATCACGAGCATGGTCACTTATGGATATAAAAACGTCTGGTTCTATCTGCTAGCGTGTCAATCCCTGCTGGACATCAACCGCTGTCGTTCTTGCACCCTGTCAACGTAGCACTTGAGCGTTGGTAAAATGCCAGGCTGTCAATACCTGGGGCAAACACCAGCTACCCCCAAAACATTTGACTGTACAATGTCTAGAGTATTTAATACAAAAGTAACGTCGCTTACTGGGAGGTTTCCATGTCAAGAATGTGCCTCTCGCGGTACTAGTATTGAAGGTCAAAGCTCTGCTAAGGCGCACAAGATATTCTATAAGCGGCAAGTGGAGTGACGATCGATACATAGCCTTTTACCCCTGATTTGAGCGCTTAGATGAAGAATGCTCCGGACATATCGGTTATTAGCGCCTCTAGACTAGAAGACTAAAGCAGTGTAACCACGAGTCCGTCTATTCGCCGCTATATACATAAGCGCTATATATATATAATTAACTTAATAGAATTAAGAATTTTATAACTTATATTTTTTAGTATATTTTATATATAAAAAAATAAAAATATATTAATAATTTTAATAATATTATTTAAAAGTTTAATTAATTATATTAATAAATTTAATAATATTATTAAAAAATAAAAAAATTTATTATAATTATTTTATTATATAAAGTTTTTTAATTATATATATTATAATACTCTTATAAAAAAATATAAAAATTAATAAATATTATAATTTTTATTTAATTATATATAAATTATATATAAGAGTATAAAAGCTTAAATATATATATATTATTTTATAAAGTTATATAAGTTATAGCGCTTATATATATAGCGGCGAATAGACGGACTCTGTAACCACACGAGTTTTAGCTGAAGCAGCTAATAGAGAATGTCTAAACGAGTGAGCTGTTAGAAGTGTGAAACTATTTGGAGCTGTTGTTGGTGTCTATGTTAGTCTCTTGTAGCTAGTATAAAGTATTATCTTATAAGACATATTATGAACTACCCTTATTTATAAAAACTAGTGTTTATATTTCTCAAGTACTCCCAAAACTTATTAGTCTCTTTCTTTTTACATTATAAACGTTCTTTTATTGAAAACTGTTTTACGTCCTTACAAAGATAATAGAGAGCAACGCTGATGAAGCGGGGGTAGATGGCAACCACGGCGTCGTGCTGGAGACTTTGAAGACGATGAACCAACTGTTTGGTAAATTCAACAAGACTGTATACGAAACTCGACTTGAATATCCCTCTTAATTAATGCCTAGTATTAAAATTAACTGCGAGTGGGCCAAGCGTAGTCAAGTCCGAAACTCAATGTCAAGAAGAAGGCCTTGCAAGGGCTGGGTGTGATTCCAAACAGGTAATAGTTGAAGGAGAGATATACCAGAATTCCGAGGCTGCCAAAGGCGTCCCGAATGACAACAGTGGTGGTTTGCGAGCAACCATCGATCCCAGTGGCCACAGACTTGACGCCCGTTCCAGCAGATTCATGGTGAGTTGGCAGAAAGGACCAGTTGACTTTAAGCGGCTTGCATACTAGTAAATGCAACATGGGGACGCCGGATGCTACAAGTCCTCCCATGGGATATCCAAAGACCCCAGCTGCTCTTGCTCACTTTCCCAGCGCCCCGTGAGGACGTCCAAATTTTTGAGTGCATCTCCTCATTTGATTCCGGTTCGTTCTCCGATTTCGGCTTGTCACCACTTTTGCTGTTTTCCTTGGAATTCGCAGGTGTTTTCTGCAAAATGCGCGCAAATTCAGGGTTTCTGTCGCCACGGAAATTACCCGAGAGGTTGAATTTTCCTCTTGAACCATGCCATACGCAATGACATGTTGGCATAGGGCATTTTTCGATGTCTTCAAAAGGTTTTCCGGTTTCTCAGCATATGGGGTAGTTGCTAGCCCGGCCAAGATGATATGCCTACTTATTTACTTATTCCTCTTATGCGAGGGACTTCAGTAATGCCTAGGGTGGATGATGTATACATTTTATCAGTTCCGCATCTACTAGCTTTGGCAGACGACTTCCTTTCAAGCCATGGATGAATGAAGTTTTTGTCAAGTCAATACACAAGTTACTTGGTCTTGTATTGTTTGTCTCACTCCAGGGGCCTGCTAGCTGGATCGTTGCATCTTACCGCTGCTATCAACTTCGCGTAAGATATGTGATCATTTGCCTTTATCTGATTCTACCCATCAAGGTTATTTTTAACTTTCATCTCTACGTGAAACCGGCCATTTAAATGTTCTAACTGGCTTTTCACGTTTCCAAGTAAGGTCAGAAATACCCTGCACCCAACGAATTGTTTCACGGTGTGCTTGCAGGCTGATTAACTATTGGCAAAGCATATAGATGTTAACCTGGTCATTATATTTTGCGATAAATTAAAAACAGAATAGTTCAACGACATTCTGCTCAAAGTGGCGTTCGCAAATCCATGAGAAGTGCCAGGATGCGTTCGTAGTCATCACAAGATCTCATTGCAGCTTCAGAGTCAGAACCGAGCCAAGTTACAGCTTAAAGGGATCGATGGGCCTCGTTCCGCATCAAGAATTTGATTCATTTTACTAGCTAAAGCAATTTTTCGTACGCAGGTAATCAGCTAACTAATCTACGATGATTCAAGGCGAACTCTCTGCTCGGCGCGCCGCCCAAAATATATCCACGACTTAAGCCTTCCGATTCTAGCCATACTCGTGGATGGCCTGGGACTCGTTTAAGAATCCCAGTGCTAAGCGACATCTTCTTCTTTTGGGAAGGATACAGAATATTCCAAGAACAAACGTACGGCCTTACCCGCATCCAGGGCGACATGCCAATTGACTTCACCATTCTCATGGAACGTCGCCGTCGCTTCGTCCCAATCTTTCTCCTGGGGCGCACCTCGTTCTGATCGACTAATAGCAACCCCTTGGCTATCAATCTTTATTGCGCTATAACTTAGCACCCTGACTAAAACGGAATCGTCTTCCGACACAGGAATCTGATCCCGGACCATGATGGGCACAGCTAAAGTTCCAGTGTTTTGCATGGTAAGGGCCCGTGTATATAAGCACATGGAGATGTCGAACATTTCGGCAATATCATTCGTTACCCTTCGTGCCTCTGGCTTGCAATAGATTATCTTGATGGCAGGGTCGATGCCCAGGTCCAAGCTAAAAACACAACCAGCGCTGCAATGGGGCAACACCGTGCGGCCCAGGAATCTCCCGTCGAGAGTAAGCGCGACAGGGCCTTTAAGAAAAGTTACTTTAGACGTATTTTCAATTGTGGTCTTCAGGTTCGCTCCTGCTTTATATTCGGCAGCGACCACGTGGCTGAACTTGACGTCGGGGAAAGTGAGGCGAGCCATCCGATGCTTAGATGAAGTAGATTTGGGCGACAGGGTCTTTAGTCCGGGAGGTCATATGAGGCGGCCGAGCTAGTCTCTGCGATAAGTGATTCCTCAATCTCGCCGAGTGCGCTGTTGTAGAGATCGGTGTTCATAAATATTTCCCCGCGAGGCTTGTTCACGACATTGCTTTTCTTGGATGCCATCCAATCAATGTAGTGTCTGGGTTGCTCAAGATCCATGAGTAGTTGATTCTGTTTGTCGCTTGACCCTTTTGGGGCGAATTTGATCTTCCACGGCTTGAGTGTCGGGGTGACGTTGTCTAGCCCACCAGATACGGCCTGTGTGGCTGCCGACAAGACAACTTTACAGTTGGACCATGTTTCAGACGTGGTATTTACCAGCTTGGCGTTGAAGCATAGGATAGCAGTTGAATTTGTTGTAGACAGCTGCAAGTCGTAGATAGGCGCCCATCCCGCAGAGCTGGTGACATATGAAAGAACCAAGTCGCATCTAGAGCAGTGATCTACTGTAGCCGCCTCTGTTGATGTTGACGATGATACTTGCAAGATATCCGCTTCGCTAGTGCTTCTGGAAGACGGTTGAGTGTTGGAGTCGTATTCAACTGTGATGCACACAGAGTAGCAATACCGCGGCCAGAAGTTCTCACGTTCTCGGCGAACGCGATCTTGCTCCTCGTGCCTTTCTTGGTCACGCTTGCGCTTGAGAGATTTTTTCTGTTCACGTTCTTGGCGAGCCTTTTCTTTGGCCTTTTGTGCTTTCGCCTTTTCCTTGACTTCTTTGCGCTGTAGCTTGTCAAGTTGTTCTCTCAGTCCGCTCCGAACCTTCTCCCTCTTAACGCGCTCGACGAAAAGCTGACCACGTAAACTTTCGTACTTTTCTATTTCCTCACCAAGATACGGCGTACTACCATTTTCGCGCTGCGCGGTAGCGTATGATTCCAGAATTTCAATACAGCTGGTGGCACTGTCTACTCCCTCAGTGGCCATTTCAAGTTCGTCCCGAATTTCTCGTAGTCTACGCTGGACGCCAGACACTTCAGGGCTCTGCTCTTGGCCCGAATTGGAGTCAGAATCAGACTCAGACTCATTGTGACCATCGCAATCCGACTGGTTTCTGCCTAACTCGGGATAGATCTCTTCAAAGATGTCGGGGTTAGGCGACGATTTCACCGCAATGTCTGTGATGATGGCCGAAGATCCATTGCTTTCGACATGGATGGAGTCTTGCTCAATCGTAGGACTTAGTCCAATGACGGTAACTTCATTCGTTCCGGGCTATGTTTCGATATAGCGTTAGAAATCTTCAACCTTGTTACATTTGGCTAGCATCCGTAGACATACCTTGAGGTTGACGGCTGTCATTTCTCTGACAACCTGTGCCTGCTTGGGGAACAAAATGACGGAGCGAGTGTTGAGGTCCCGGACCCGGTACTCGACCCTATTCACCGTCTCCATGGTGGTCCAGCTCCAGAGGGAATGAACGGGAAGAGGGAAAAGAATCCTGCGTATTGAAAACTCTGGCAATATTTGATCGGGGTGTGCTCTTCTTGTATATGCTTGACTGTATTGCTCGGATTTGAAGCTGACAGAGAACATGAGACCCTTGCGTGGTCTGGTGTGCAGGAGGTGGTGTGTAGGAAAGTTGGTGCCCAGGAGGCAGCTGGTCAGCTCTCGTAGTCAACCAGATGCTCTGCCTAGAAAAATTGATGGCCAGTGCTCAGCTCGACTCAACTTCAACTCACCTTCAACTCACCTTCAATTCACCCTTCACCTCGTCCGTCACCTCATCCTTCAAAAAAAATTTATGGGCTAGAACATTCAAAATCCCGTTCCCCCTTCTTTTTCTCGCAGTTCCCCTCCATGTCAGAAACCTTGCCCTGGAGTTTATCTGGACACATCCCACAGACCAACTTGACTTCTTCCCAAGCAGACACAAAGGAAGAGTCAAGCTTGTTTAGCTCCATCGTTTTATTTGCGACACCATGCGTTCCCGCTATGAGCACAATCGGCTTTGAGGAAATGCCCATAACATCACGGCGTGCACATCGACTCCATACCGCTCGAGATGCAGCATTCCTCAAATGACAACGATCCGATGGTTCTCGTAACAAAACACGGCTATGAATCTCCCAGGTTTTCAAAATCTACAGAGTCTGATCCAATGCTTACCCGTTTCGTCTCCTAGATAGGTCAAGGGCCGCTGTGTCCTCCGCACACGATAACGCAAGCGTATCATCTTGTCCTTCGGTCCTCCATGATTTCGACCTCCGTCGTTTATGGCACTCGTAAAGTCCACCGAATAATACCAGTTCCTAGCAGGACGTCTCGAAAGTGATGGTAAAACTTCTGGACAACCCTGTCTATGACTGCAGAAGTCGTCGCCGAGGATTCGCTTAGAGCAATACCTGTTTTGTGCCGAGAAGAAATTACAGAACCCGAAGAAATCTGCTTTTTCTCTAGTATCTGGTCTACTCCACGCTCCATATTGCAGTCGACATGGATTTGGCTTTGGAGGCACAGCCGAAAGTTCTTGACAAGGCGCAAGCCTTCTTTGGCTTAACACCCGCCAGAAACGTCAAGCGCAGGTCCAATTTCCCGTCTGCCCGTATATTCTGGTCAAATCCATGCAGGGGAAACTCAATATAACGAGGTTTTAGGGCGGCACTAGCATAGAAGGAAATGGAGCAGCACGTCCTAGGACAGGTCGCCGGTTGTCTCGCCAAATCTTCAAGTGTTGGTCTGTGGCCTCTTCATTTCTCGTTTACGCAGAGGACAAGATCAAGCGGATCTCAAACGTGGCGTTGCTTCCACTTAAAACGTAACATCGGCAATTCCCTCGTCTCCGTTTCGCTCTCCGATCAGACCAGTTGACGCCATTTGTACATGCGGTCCAATTTCGGCGTCAAGGAGCCCCCCAGAGTTCCACTTCCGAAAACAGACCGTGGACACGATGCCTCCAAGAAGCTTAATTTCGGCGCCAAATTGCCAACTTTGGATTACCATATTGTTAGTCATTGCGGTTTTGGGGACGAGCTTTGTTTATTTTCGGTCGATAATTACAAACATTCTAGATTCTCTAGATGCTCAGTGTACGCAAGGATTTGTTTGTGGCAATGCTGGGCCAATGCTCTTTGCCTCTCCTCGAGCACGAAGGCATATAAAGGATGGCAGATGACCGACTTTGCCAATTTCCAATAGACCGACTATCCTCTTCAGCATCCTCTTTGCTCTACCACGTCCGTATCTCATACCATCAATGACCTACGCTATCATGCGTACTACACTGGCCCTCGCTGTTGTCCTTGCTGGCACAGTCGCCCAGGCTGCGTCAACACTCTTCTCGGGCGGCACCATTATTGCATTTGACAGTGACAATGAATCCCTAAGGGTCATCAGAAACGGCTCGCTTCTCGTGGTGGATGACCGCATTGCCGCCGTTCACGACGATTCACAAAGTCCCTACAACAATGTGCCAGCAGATACAGTCAACATAGATGTCACAGGGCAGATCATCACCCCGGGCTTCATTGATACCCATCACCATAGCTGGCAGACGGCATACAAGACGATTGGGTCCAACACGACGCTTCTTGAGTACTTCTCTCGGTACGGCGAGTATGCCGCGGCATCCAGTTACCGGCCCGAAGACGTCTACTTGGGCCAGTTGATGGGGCTCTATGAAGCCTTGGACGGCGGCGTGACAACCCTGCTTGATCATGCTCACCACACATGGTCTAATGCGACCGCCTATGCTGGTCTAAACGCAACCGTGGAGAGCGGAGCGCGTGTCTTCTGGTCCTACGCGTTTCATAACATCTCCAGCCTCAACTACACCATCTCACAGCAGATACCCAACTTTCGCGAGATTGCTGAGAGCGGCATCTTTGACAACACAACGACGGAACTCGGCATTGCGTTCGATTCGTGGGGGCCCAACCCGGACGTCGCCGAGGCTGAGCAGATTGTCCATCTTGCTCACCAGTATAACGTCTCGGTGGTCACAACTCACTGTCTCAGCGGCCCTTGGGGTTTTAACAACCTGCCCGAAGACGTTCAACGGTTCGATATGCTCAACGGCACTATCCCCGTCGTCTTCTCGCACGCCAGTTTTATCACGGCACAGGGTGCGGAGCTTCTGCGTTCGACAAACCAGTACATCTCCATCACGCCCGAGTCCGAGATGCACTATGGCCATACCCACCCGCATTCCTACATGCTTCAAGACCAGGCTGCTCTTGGTGTCGACACGCACTTTACATACTCTGGCGACATTCTTACCCAGGCCCGTCTGTGGCTGCAATCGGTAAGATACTACTTTTCATGGGGTGTCTTGCAGGACTGGGGCTTGCCGTCTCGGAACCCAATGAGTGCCGACCAGGCATTCAAGCTGGCCACGCGCGCGGGAGGCCTTGCGCTGCGAAGACCCGACTTGGGCGTCATCCAAGTCGGCGCCAAGGCAGACCTTGTGGTTTGGAACGCGCGCAAGTCGCTGTCCATGGTGGGATGGGCAGACCCCGTCGCCGCCGTCATTCTTCACGCGAACGCGGGCGACGTCTTGGATGTCATGGTGGATGGAAAATTTGTCAAGAGAGAGGGAGAAATCCTGGCCGAGAACTTTCCCGACACGCGCGCCAGGTTCTTATCCAGCGCTCGCAGGATACAGCAGATGTGGCGGGAGAAGCCGTATCCCGATTTCGAAGGCGAATCCGCAAATGGATTTCCCTACAAGGTACCGATCATCGCGGATACGAGCCGAGGAGATGGGGACGGATACGGAGATTTGTTTGTGAATTAGTTGCACCCCTGCAGTTGTCACGTTGTGAGACTTGTTCTCGACTGTTAACGAGTGAGTCGTGGGGTTACTAGTTTGAGCCTTGTGAGATATTCGATTTAATTTAGCATTTAAGCTATAATTTGAAGTTAGCTGGCCAATATAAAATCTGCCCTGTTTGACCAATGCAAAAGAGGCCTCAGTTCCGTAGCTTGATACATTCCATAAAGGCTGTTCTACTATCCATTCACCCTATAGCTACATTTTGTGACCTTGACCAAGCTCCTTTTTTCTCACACTATTACAGATTGTATTGTTGTTTTCATTCTTATTCTTCCTCTATCCTGCAGAACGTTTCGTGTCATTAAAAGAACGCGCTCTACTATATTCGCTGTCAGTTCATGTCATTTACCTTCGCTTACACGGCCTCTCCGCCTCTTAAACTTGCGACATGTCTATACGGTATTACGACATGCGGCAATCTCGCTTGCTTATTTAAGCAACAGAGGCAGATTTATCTTGCAAGGCAAGTTGGAGATCTGAAATGATGCTCCAGGTCATGCGGGGTGCCAAGCTTCCGGACAAATTTCGACCTTATAAGGTTGCCAATCATAATTCGCCCGACAAGATTACGTGGGGCATCATCTCATGGAGAAAGCGAGGCGGCCGTGCTTGTCGCAAAAATCGAGTGCCCGAGCCATTCGCAGAATCAACATACTCCTTTCATCTGTGTTCGGCGGTGGCGTTGAATAAAATCCGTCCGAAATCTTGCCTTCATCTTACATCACGATGGGATCTAGCCAATCAAGCTATTCAATACTGTAATCGGGACATAACCGAGCCCTAACGGATATACACGGCCGAATTGCAACGGATATTGCGTGTAACCCCGACCATCACATGAAACTAACAAGGGCGACGCTTGTTATGGTTGCCTCGGAATTAGAATTGGCCCGAAATTCGAAGCTCGCTGCGCATTGGCGAGATTATACCCTGTTACTCGGTGGAAATGAATGGCCAACTATCGTCTAGCCTGTCTTGCTACGCATGCAAAAGGTACGCAACGCTCACATAATGCCTTTATTTGACTGTATATGCGACTGACGTCATCTCTCTATTCTAGGAGAAAGGTAAAGTGGTTAGTTTGACCCGTGCCCCAGCATATGTCTTTTGATCAAGTTGCTTATTTGTCTTGTTTTAGTAATCGGGGTTTGCCGAGTTGTTTTCTGTGTGTCAAGTATGAAGAAATTTGCGAGTATCCAACTAGGCCGAAGCGCCCTGGTCCCAAACTCGGTCAGTACCAATAGCAGACATGAGACAACATTGATCTGACTATGCCCAAGGAAGTACGCATAAGAAAAGGCGAGGTATCTCGACCACCGGCTTGCCATCAGCTGCCGGCAACGCACCGTCGGTGAACACAACGGCATCTGGCGCTGTGGATCGTTCCCCAGATATACAGAGGATTGGTCCAAATTCGGGGCCCTCATATCAACAGTATGATTTACGATCCAGGGATGCTCGCCGCATATCAGCATGGCCCGCTGATGACTCTGATGTACTTGGTCCAAACTCAGTCTCCATTGCAAACAGAAACCAGCCCAACCGCCGAGCAGTTTCTCCTGCACCAGACTTTTCCAGAATAATGTATCCGTCTCATGAGACTCAGACTGGGCCTCCAACACCGTCTCAATCACATGATAGCCCAGATCAGCCTGTTATCCGTCCAGGGATAACTGTGGATACAGTATGCAAAGGTCTAGGAATCTCTAGGGATGTCTACACGTATCTGTAAGTCTGGCTGATATTCATCGCTAGTAAGACCACATCAGCTAAGCATGACTAGAATAAAGTCCTATTTTAGCAACATGACAACCTTTACACTGTTTAAACCTAATGGAATCGAGGCAAAGTTTGCCTTGATGCGGTCTCCTGTCGAAGCTGAGGCCTTGGTGGCGACAATATTTGCTTTCTCTGCGAGGTTCCATTCCTCGGACAGGGACCCAAGTCGGATTGCTCAATGCCCAACACCTTCATACTTTGCCGCCATTGCGTCGAGGCGATTGCAAGATGCCTTGGACTTGTATGAAGACACTGCACCTCCCTTCCACCTCCTGCAAGCCATGGTCCTCGATGTCTTCTACAACATTTTCAAGAGTCTACGATCTAAATCTTGGAGATATCTAGGCCAAGCGATTCGACTTGGCTACGATCTGAAATTACACCTGCTCGACATCCACTCCGTCGACTCGGACGGCGACAAGACAGAGCGCGAACTGGAGCGTTGGTCATTGTTGGAAGAACGCCGCCGGGCTTGGTGGGCTCTATGGGAATTGGACGTCTTCGCCAGCACGATTCGCCGACTGCCATTAGCAATCGACTGGACGCAAAACTTCACCTGGCTTCCGGCCCCAGACGCATGCTGGTTCCAGGGCGTCTACAAGCAAAGCTGCTTCCTGGCGCCCGATCCAAGTCAGCGCTGGAAAAACATGTCTCGAGTCGTCAACACAAGCGCAAAGGCGTGGCTCATAGTCGTCACGTCCCTCATGCACGATGCGCAGCAACTTGTGTACAATCCTCTTCCCGTGAGTGAGTCGTCGTCATTCCAATCCAAAAAGGACAACCTGGCCATTATCGCCAATGCTCTCTACTGCACGACTTCGTCCATGCCCCGGGAGCTTGTGTACGAAGGACAAGCACTGGACTTTGACACCAAGACGCGTCCTCGAGACATCAACTGCCGGCAGTTTCATGCCGACATTTACTCCATTTACCTCATGACTCAGCTTGTGCACTTCATGAGCGACCACCACGTTGTGTGCGCGCAGATGGCGGCCGCGGCCCGGGCTCACGCCACCAATGCGTCCAGAGCTGGCGATTCACCATCGTGGTCCAACTACATGGCGGCTGCCGAAAACATCGTCACCATTGTCCGCAACAGCGCGCACAATCATGTGAAATACGTCAATCCGCTCTTTACCAACACGTTGTGGTTTGCGGCCGCGTCGCAAATCGCATGCAAGGTCGTTGGGCCGTCCTGCCGCGCTGAAGCACTCGCCGCTTCAAACTATGACCTGCTGGAGCTTACTATACAGAGATGCACTTCTTTTTGGGGCAGCAATGATATTCTCAAGCCGAGGCTGGATACGATAGAGACGGAGTTGAGAAGCTTGGTGGCCAAGAATGCGGACAAGGCGGCAGACGGGGACGACCCGGGCGCTGCTGAAGGCAACCATGTAGGGGCTAACCAGGCGCCGGGGCCGTCTCCAATCAATGGCACGTCGTTTCATGGAAGTGGATTGGTGGGAGCGCAAGGGGTGTCGATGGACGCTGTTCAGATGCCGTTTGTGCCCTTGTTTCCGTCGGGGCATGACCCAAATAGTCTATCGGAGCAAATCGTGTTTGATGATTTGGAACACTTTTTGCCGTATGGCTTGGATGAGCTGTGGAAATTGTAAAGCTCAACTTGTTGGAGCGTGTACTGGGATAATAACTGCATGTTATCGAGATATGTTGTCAATGGCACAGCCCGCCTACGTGGCGCAATTCATTCGCCCGGTTTGTGACAAGGGCGAAAGGCTTGGAGCAACATGACTCAATTCATCTAATAACAGTCTTTGGTGTTAAAGGTCCTTGGTTTTCCTCAAGGCCTAGTTGACCAAGGAGCTCTATTTATACAAGAAGCGGTGCGAGCCTTGTGCGCTGAGTCCCCTCATCCTAGCCCTCGTCTAACCCGTGCGACAAACGGCCCGTTGCAAACCAGCCCTCTTGGCCATTGCGGCTGAGGCAGGAATTATCTCAAAGCCCCTGGTTCAAGATTGCTTCTTCTATTACATGGCCAAGTCTGTTCACGTACAAGTGACACGCTGGTGGAATTGACAGGCCGAGGGAACCACATGCCAACTCTCTTACAACGGACATTTGCCTCATCGGCCTCACCACCAGCCAAGAACGGCAATGCCGCCCTGTGTAGATCACTGATGTCTCTCTCCAGATCCGGGAGGCCATCTGCCGCGCATGGACCCGACAGCACTAGACAGCGGGTGTCGGGCATCACCCGCACTCCTGGGCTCATTTCAAACCCAAGCCAACACCCGGCTGACGCTAGTGGCTGCTATTAAAGAAGGCCAAATGGTCGTCGGTGTGCCCAGTCAAGGTAGGAAACGAGACTCATGGCTAGTTCCGAGAGCAATGCTAGCACCGGCTCCATCATGTGGTCGCGCGTGATGGCTCACGAGCAAGTCTCGTCCCCCGAGCCGCAAATTTCCTACACAAAGTGTACACGGCGTTGCAACCAAGTTTACTGGTCATGATACAAGCTCCCATTCGCCGAAACTAGTCTATAACATTCTATCGCCAAGTTCAAAAGTCTCTTTTCTCCATACGCCAACCATGTATAATCCCATATGATCCAAGTTCCCATTCGCCAAAACAAGTCTATGACAATCCATCGCTAAATGCAAAAAAGTCCTTTCTCTACGCCGAACCAAAAAAAAAAGGCACCCGTCCACGAATCACCATAGCTGGTCGGGATCCTTGACAAGCGAAAACTTTCTGTTCTTGCGCGCCTTCTTTGCCGCTCGCTTCCGCTCCTCGGCCGTGACCAGCCAAGACTCGACGACTCCGCACGTCGCCAACGGCTCGTAGGACGAGTACTTTGCGAATGTCGGGGACTCTCCATCCCGGCCCCGGTCGGCGCTCGGGTCAAAGGTCCCGGGCCATGCGGCCGGCGACGAGGCGGCCCGTCTGCTGTTGCAGAGTCTGCCGAGCACGCGCGACGCCCTGCGCTGAACTTTGTCCATGACGTCTGGTGGGAAAAACGTGGCGCCGGCGGACAAGGGTGCTTCTCGCCGGTGTGTGTGGCCGTCTGTGGTCTGCTCAGCTTGTAGCCGGCTCACGGCCTCGTTGTGGCCTGGTAAGGGGATTGTGGACGATGCTTGTGCCGAAGCAGTCCCGTTGAGGCGAGGTAAACGCAGAAAGCGGCTGTTGAGACCGACTGGATTCACCAATGGATGGTATCTGAACGAAGAGGAAAAGGCAGTGGTGATCTGGTCAAGCTCGCGGCTCGCCGGGCATATATACATATCAAGGTGAGTGGTCGACGGCTGCCCTTTTCGGGCCAAGTGTGTTCTGGGGTTGGAAACCAGCCCAGTGGCCTCCCCGGCACGTCGTGTGGCGGATAGACGTGTATCCGTCTGGTGAAACCGTGGTGGGAAAGGAAGCGCCCACATTGGCGGCCGACTGAGATGGTCGCCCTTGGAATTTAGGTTTGCACTGCATTATGATGAAGCTTGGCTCTGGGGGGCCTTGGCGATGGGCAGAAACGATCTTCCAAGGACATAGCCGCCAAGCATGGCAGTTCGAGTCATGGCCCAGCACAGCATAAAAAGTTATGCCTTGACGATGTATCAGTTTAATTGAGCGGCAATGCTCATGGGCAAAAGTTAAAAGATCCGGCATATAGCAAGTCTAACCAGACACGTCTCGATAGTCAAAGGATAACGACATCTTGTCAAGTTGTATGCATGTGCGCTTTACACCGTCGACGTTTTGCCCCGTGGCCAACACCGGACATGGACGGCGACATCCTGCCTATTTAGGAAGTCGCGATCGCCTCATCCCCGCCGGGATTGACTCGTCAAACCGTCGTGCTGACAGGCCTGTCAGTGTGCAGTCCTTGCTGGCCCGCTTTCTTCTTCATCAGTCAAGCTACATTAGTATCGACGGTGTGTAAAAAGTTCAAGGTTGGACCGAATCCAGCCAAGGGCCGCCTGTTTCCGCCTCCGCCAAGATGCCCTTGCTTCGGGCCTTGGTATCCCGAGAGCGCGTGCATCCGGCCCATCTGGCAGATCCATGGGGCCTCTTTTCAGGTGTCTGGTAGCCGGTTAGAGTAGCGTACGTTGGGGCAGTGCCGAGAGCCGTCGTTGCAAACTGCGTGACGATCTGCGCATGTTCGCAAGTCCGCCGTCACATCCGGACAAGGGGGTTTCCATCGAGCGCTGCCTTTGACGAACCATCGAGAACATGGACAACTGCCGGCCTGTATCGTCTGTGTGTACGTGCGCTCCATCGGGGCGTCCACGGGGGAATCTCGCTTCATAGACCGAAAAGAAGATGGCGTTTGGCCGGCCCGGACACTGCGTTTCATAGTCCAGAATCAGATCCAGCGCCCGTGTAGCCGGCTTTAGGTACTTTGACAAGACTATCGCGCGACAGCAAGCCTGTGGAAATTCTCACAGCCAAAGAAACTATAATGCCGTGCCACCCAGAGCACAGCCCAGGCTTCGAAACACACCAGTCTGTGCTGTGACAATCCACCAACAAGCGACCGACATCTCCCCAGGTCGGCAATCAAGGCCCCATATAATTGCCTTTGCCCTGGTTATGGAATGATGAATCCAACATGCCCTTATGGGGGGTTGAAACAGAGCACAACTCCGGGGAAGCGCGTCCGTCTGACGCGGAGAAAGTCAACCGAAGACAAAGGGGCAAGATGAAATGGTGCCATTTTCGTAACATTTCAAGGGGTGCGAGTCTAGAACCAATCAAAGTTAAAATTTTCAGTACCTTCTCAAAATGCACCATTTCTACAAATTGTTGTCAGGTTAAAAATATAGTAATTGAGTCTAAAAATAAACAAGATGGCATATTCCTCATGGGACGGAGGAGGTTTGGGCCTAGGTCCTGAGTAAAGACTAGATTCTTAGCTTGATCGAGCCAAAGTTGCTTAGATTCCTTGTTCCATTTGATATTTAGATTCATGCCTACTTCGATGTACCGGAGAACACCGAAATAGACGGCTTGAGTTAATGCCGCTGCTTTATCTGATGCGAGCTCCCTCATCAAGGTAGTTGTGTAGAATGCAAACCGTCTGATTATTGTAACCTGACCGAACAGATGATTAACGCACGGGCAAATGTGGCAGTGATCCTTTTGCATTGCGTCTACACTTAAACTTTATGAAGACCTAAACTTTATAAGATGAGACGGCTCTTGTGTTGGAATTCCATTCCCATTAAAGCAGTCGCCGCTTTTACAACAGGAATATAAGCTTTTAAAGCTCTTCAGAACCCACCCATTCCCTGACAAGGTTGAACAAGTTGGATAAGCAGGACAGCTGCAGTGACCCAGAATTGGGAGGATCCTGAGGACATGGTACAAGACGATACGCAAAGTCTAACTTACCTTCCACTTTTCCCCAAGATTCATGGACGCACCAGGTAGCCAAAGAGGACTACCAAGCGTCTTGGACCAAGTAATTTCATAAGTCGCACCATGCTGATTCATAAAAGCTTGTGAGACTGCTACAATTATCAAACGCAAATGCCCACCTCAACCATCAGCACCATCAGATCGGCACCCATGCATCACAGTCGACCTCGCTCGCAAACTGACTGCGATGGGGCTCTCCTCGGCAGGTAAGCCTCTGCCTCGGCCCTCCATCTACTCTCCTCCTCGCCATCGTAGGAATCCCAGACCAGGATTTTCAGATAGTGTCAACAGGCTCCCGCGACAACCTCAACCAACATGATGCCAGACTAAAACGGAGGCATTACCACGCCAAGGTTAAATGTATTGGAACGGGGGAACAAAACTTGATATTCAAGACTTACAGAGCCGCCCCGATTCCACCCGGCGAGGAGACATGGCTCCCATCATTCACATTCGGGCCGTAAAGAATCTGCCTCGTCTCGCCGCAGGCACAATTTCTATGCGTTGATGAAACTTGCTCTCGCTGGTTGAGCATTCTTTCTCCATCGCTGTGGAGGCATTGAGCGACATATACACTGTGACGAAGAGGATCAACGCAGTAGACTAGGTAGTAAACTCGAGGACAATACCAATTTTGATAAGGTATGCTTCTTTCCAAACTCGGCGATGGAAACGCCGAGAAACTCTCGTTCCATATCGTACTGACCAATACCTCACCATGCTCATCTTCGTCACTCCAGGTGAACTGCTTCTCTCTCCCGCCCTGACCTTCTTGGCCATCTACGTATCCCTGGACTTTTCCAAACCACATCAGCGCTGTCTTGCGGTCGTTAACAGTGTTGAAGTTGTACCCCAGGTTCTCTCAAAACGGCAGAGCGGCCCTCCTTTCAACGGGCGCTCCGCAGTTCGCTTTTCGTAGCCCTTCCAGCTAAGTTCTGCCTTTGCGCACTTTTCAACTACTCTTTTTCTGCTCGTCTGGTGGGAGAGCTTCTCAACCGCAGTTGAGTTGGCGTGTTCTTTTGCTGAGCAACTGAACAGCCGGAACGGTCATCGCGCGCCTCTTCGAGGTTCTAGGCTGCGTTCGTCACGTACTTGCAACAGCCAAACGGCACACCAAAGCTTGATGTTGAGGATATTCAGCCGCGGGCCGCTATTGCTGCCTCTTTTTTGCTCCATGGCTCAACGGTCAAATACAATGTCATGACATGTGATGTGACAAGGGCTCCTTATGAGGGCTTGAAGCAAAAAGGGCTCAATTCAATAATAATCTCGAAGGGTCTCTAAGGTCTTGAGTTGCTAAGAGGAAGAAAAGGAAGGGTAACCACTATATATACATAAAAGGAACGCCCGGGCCTAGGGCTCTTACCCGGGCACGTGTTCTAGCCGTGTAACCAACAAGTCCCGTATCGGTGAGGCCCCTTTGTTGGGCTTCACGATCTGTTGGGCCTTTTCCGTGTAACATGTGGCAAAGGGCTCAGTGTATGAGGGCTTGGGTTCAATAGCTTAATTCATTTAATCTACAGTCTTTGGTATCAAATGTCCTTGGGTTTCTAAAGGCCTGGAACGGCCAACGAGCTGTTACTATACAATAAGTCGATGAGAGCCTTCTGCCCTAGGTCTCGTGATGGTAGCCCTCGCGTAACCGTGTGCTGTGACACGCAGACGCCTGAACCAAAGCTAGGAGGCTAGTCTTAGGAACGACCTTGATCCCCATTTTAAACCTGCCAGTCGTTGGAATTCTCGAAAGCATGGTTGAGATCGGGTATTGTCGAAGCTGCCGCCGTTTTCAAATTATCCTACAAGCGGAGAATATGTTAGACGCGCAATTACACCGATCTGAGCGTTGGGATTACTGATTCTGTTAAACTTTCTAACAACTTAGAGAAAGAGTAGTAGGTAGGCGAAATAGCATGCTTACAGGCTCTTTGAATTTCACCTATTCGGAGGGAATAGTGGTTGCGTTTCCACCATCCGGTGGCAAGGAAGCTACCGTCGACATTTATCTCTGTCCCATTTAATCAGGGCAAGGCTCAGACGGGCTCCATATCACCTGAAGGGCCACATTCAACGTCAGCGGCAGTCACTATCAATGATACCTAAGCTGGGCGGCACAAAGTTCAAGATGCCAGAGAAGCCGCCGGCGTCTTGGAGCGTCAAAGGCCGGCTGTGGAAATCATTTTCGACATCGGAATAATCCAGTGCCCAGGAGGGTTCCCAAACCTGAAACCGGCGAGCTTATACGCTCGGGAATTTTTGCGTGTTCTTGTATTTGGCCGTTCCATGACTCGCCTCCCGCCCATACAGCATTGATGTATTAACAGACTCAACACCATCATACGCAGTCATCTAATTGCATTCCTATCATATATAGTCTTGGCTTAGAGTACCCTGTTCCGTTTCATCTGCGGTGATCACTTCCCGGTCAATGGGAGCCAGTTCTCGGCAAGTATGAAGATATCGCCCTGAAGATGAGGTGCTCCATCCAGTTTCAGGCGCATCAGTACGTCCGCAAAGCTCTGCCGTACCAAACGCAGATACTCCGCCGCAAACATGTCTTATACTCCTTGTCCTCAGAACTCTGCTCTAGAAACGATGAAAGCGGAGATTTGAGGAGTCCATCATCTCAGCTTGGATATCCGCCCGCGTACTCGGCAGTACGTATCCTCCAGGCAGCCCCCTCGCCTCACTTTGCTTTACCAATGTCCAGTGTTCTTTTGCAAGACAAAACGGGTGACTCTTGCTGCTTTCCTCGACGCTCACACTTTGTGATGGCGTGGTTTCCGAAGTTACCAAGCTCCCGAAGCGAACTTGAACACGGCTGCTCCGATCGGCAGGAACTGATGACGTACTTGACGCCATTTGCGTGACCACGGAAAGGGCAAAGTCCTGGGTAAACCACCTCCGGGAATGTCCAAGATTGGTCAGCAGAATACATCAATCCATCTTCTCACAATCCATGGCAGAAGGATGGTATGATATTTCATGGCAAGCCGGGCTGATCCCTACCCTAGAGCTCAAAGGACCCGAGACTACGGACCGCCAGTCCCGAGAGCCGTTGGCCCGCAGGTTCCCAAGTCCTGCGCTGTAGATGCCCCATCGGAGCCAGCAATCACAGCCAGAATGCGTCTGGTGTGCGTGGCAAGTAGTCACTGGGCTTCAAGCCCAAGCCCAAGCCTGGTGACGATGCTCCATGGTTGGATGCGTGTGGCGCATGGCAAGCTCCAATGTGCAGATGTCGCCTTCCCGAGGCCCCCACTTTATGGCCCGAAGCAATTCAGTCTTCCAGTCACCAGGTGACGGCTGCCTAGGCATTCAATGTTCAGCACCTCAAGTGCCGGCGACGGAGGTTCAGGCTCCGCTATTCGCCATCAGCCGGAGCAGTGGACCGCTGTGGCCTAGCACCGCGCAACTGCAGTGCTCTCTCCCCAGCCTCAAACCTCATCCTGCTTCCATGTCTCCAGACACATGCCTGGACCCTCTTTTGACTTCACTCCTCCACGACCGTCTTCTTATGCCGCCCAAACCGACCAAGCTGGTGGCCTCAACCTTCTCCAGCGCTGCTCAGCCCTTTCAAACAGCGACCCGGCCCGACACATATTCTATCCTCGCCTTCATCCTCATCGGCGCCGACCCCATGTCGTCAACATCTGCTCTCTAGTGCCCGATACGCTGCCCGTCACATGCTGGTCGACAACAAGGTGTTGCTGTCCCTCACAGCGCCTTATCAATACGACAAAAAGCCTGGGCAATCAACATCTGCCTATCTGGGTAGTTTTACCTCCTTGGCTCGACTGTACTAAGGCAGAGCCCCCCATACTCGACCACCTCACTCACGATACACACACACGCACCTGGCCCTGGTCCCGTCTCCCGCCCAGCCACTCACCATCGCCGCCTCTCCCGTCTCGACTGTCTTCGTGACCGGTGTTTAGCCAATTTATAGACGAAATCGACTCAAACCACCACCGCGGCTTGCCCGCGGAACGGTCGACGTGGACCAACCCTCCGACGCTCGTTCCCTTCACCCCATTGTGTCCTCCGACGACCCATCCACTCCGCCCACCTCTCGACCATCTGCCAGCACCGTCCGCCCAGCACCCAACCCCTCCTCGCCGCTTGATCGCCCTGGCCGATCCGCCCAACTAGCTCCGGCTTCGACTGTGAACATAGAATCTTCCACTCCAAGACCGGATCTGCCCTCCGGCTCGGTATCGCAGGTCCTCGGTAGGCGACGACGCCCATCTGGCTCTTCTCCGATACAAGATCCCAACGACCTTGCCTGTGCCGACAACGAGGCTGCTCCAGCCGGCACACATTCATCACCTAGTCGTCGTCTTCCAAAGAGGAGGCGGCGAGCGGGCGAAGACATGGCGTCAGACGGCAATTCCGTCCTACAGTCTAATGGAAGCGGCGCCGCTCGCTCAAATGGATCGACTGGTGTTGCTTCTCAGAGAACTGTCTTGCCCAGTGGTGCGACTAACGGGACACACAAGGCAGCGTCTCTAGCTGCTAACGGCTCAGCAAATGGAGACAAAGCCTCTACGTCGGCCGTCCGACCCTCATCATATTTCGGACACAACCGAGAGGAGGTGACCCGAATTTTGATCCAAGCATTGTCAGACATGGGTTATCAAGCGGCGGCTGAGAGTGTGAGCGAGGAGAGTGGGTTTAAACTGGAAAACCCAACTGTGGCAGCCTTTCGGTCAGCTGTGTTGGAGGGCTCATGGGCTGAAGCGGAAGATTTGCTGACGGGAGCTACTGTGGCAGGACAGGCTGGCGAGGATGGCGGTGATGGAAATGGGCTTGTGCTCGCGCCAGGCTCAGACCGAAATATTATGAGATTTGCCATGCGCCAACAAAAGTTTCTGGAGCTTTTGGAAACCAGAGACACAACTCGGGCACTCCAGGTTCTGAGGGGAGAATTAACGCCGCTAGACCACGACACCGCCAAAGTGCATTTTCTTTCCAGCCTCCTCATGTGTCTTTCGACAGAGGACCTGATGGCCAAGGCAAATTGGGACGGGGCAGGGGGACAATCACGCAAGAGGCTGTTGTCCGACCTATCAAGTGAGTACCCAAAAAAAAAAATGTTACAAGCCATTACCCCGGTTGTGATATGTAGAAGCTAATCCGGCCTGCTAGGGTGCATCTCGCCATCTGTCATGCTTCCCGAAAATCGTCTAGCTGTTCTCCTCCACCAGGTCAAGCAAAGTCAGATCAACTCCTGCCTCTTCCACACCGCGGCATCGTCGCCTTCGCTGTACGCGGATCATCACTGCGACAGGCGAGTCTTCCCCAGGGATATCGTGCTGGAGCTCACTGAAATGCGAGGAGAGGTGTGGGAAGTGCAATTTTCTCACGACGGCTCGCAGCTTGCCGCCTGTGGATCCAGTGACAGCGTCTTTATATGGGAGACTTGGTCATTCCAGGTTGTACACGCCCTCAGCATACAGGTTCAAAAAGATCATCATTCCGGCGTGGCAAGTATTGCGTGGAGTCCGGACGACTCGATGATGGTGACCTGTTCGCAGGATCATTTTGCGCGATTATGGGATACCAAGGTAAGAGCCCATCTCGGCATCGTCACCCATTATCAACGGAAACTAATAAAAAGCGTAGAATGGTCAATTGATCAAGAAACTGAAAAGGTTCGACGAACCTGTCAGCAGCTGCATCTGGGCGAGCGACAGCAAATCCTTTGTCCTCGGCACCCTCGATAACAAGCGAAGCATTTGTACATTCAACAGCGAGGGCGAAGAGTTGGTGCAGTGGGACAAGAAGCACCGTGTGCAGGCCATGGCTGGTTCCCCCGACGGACGGTGGCTTGTAGCGGCGGATAACTTTACCAACATGTACGTGTACAACGGGATAACAAGAGCGCTGGAGTATGAGCTAGATTTGGGTGCGCAGCCAATATCTCTAGCCATCAGCCAGGACTCCCGGCAGCTGCTTGTCAACAAAGGGGACAGCGAGGCGCAGCTCGTCGACTTGTTCACGAGAGCTACGGTGCAGAAATTCCTCGGCCACATGACGGACCAGTGCGTCATCCGCGCTTCCTTTGGCGGGGCCAACGAGAGCTTTGTCATGAGCGGCAGCGAGGACGGAAAAGTGGTCATCTGGCACAAGAATATAGGGGCTGCTGTCGAGAGGTTGTCCAGCTTTTCCGGCAAGCGGTGCAACTGTGTGGTTTGGAACCCGGCCGATCCATACATGCTCGCCTCGTGTAATGATGACGGAAAAGTGCGAATGTACGTTGAGCCAAAGGAACTAGCACTTTCCGCAGTTTTTTTTTTCTTCTCCTATTTGAGATTGCTAACAAAAGTCGCAGATGGGCAAACCGCAAGAGAGGCGTGGATATCAGGTCTAGGATACCCGGATTGACGGGGTGGAAACACCATCAAAATGAACCCGTGCCGTTCTAGGCAGGGAGGACTGACTGGTGGACATTGGCCCTGGACTCGGTCATCCAGCGGTCCCCTTCGAGTAGGCGCATATACTACGAGTTGTTCTATCTTGTTACACTTTTTACTCCACATTTTTCTTGGTTTAGACACTTTGCCATGACGACAATAGAGAAATGCACGCAGGACGGGAGGGCGGTACGCATTCTTCATCTTCATCCTTGGTCGGTTTTGTTGAACTATGGCTTTTCGCGGCCCCAGCCTGGATCAGTCTACAAGTTTTTTTTTCTCTTTTTTTATCGGCCATATGATTCTATAAGAAGGGGCTTTTTGATGGCCTCTATTTTTATTTTTATCCTCTTGGTCACCAGTTCACTCTTTTGGTCTTTGTCCGGTTCGGTTCGGTTCGGTTCGTCTTTTCCGGCGTTGTAGCGATGATGGGCGGGGGTGCGAAGGAGGAAGAGAGCCATGTCTCATCCGTTCGGAGCGAATACCTGCAGGATTGGGTTGCTGGATGGAGCAAGGGCTGTTGATTTGTGCAAGGTTACATGTAGACTGGGACAGCCCTCGACTTGGTACATACCATCTCCCATTCTCAAAGACTAAAAAAAAAAAAAAGATAAGCGATTCTAAATATACCGATGAGAGACCTTGAATGTGTGACGTTGCGAATGGCGGGCTGTGATGCCACTGGTGGGAGCTTTTGTCGGTGAGGCGAGTGGTATTCCATCCCGAGCAAAGGGATCACAAAATCTGGGGTACACGCAACATTAGAGTTGGGCGCAGATGCAAGATCAATGGAAACATTGAACCTTGTCGTGCGTGTGCAGCAAGCACCAGACTCTTTTGGCAGCGGCGTATCCCAGGTTATGGGCAGTATGTACATACAGCATATGCTTGGGTCAGGCGTTATTACAGGGACGCTTTGTCGAGGCATTTGGTAGCGTTCAGGGGATGGTCCATGTCGGCGGCAGTGAAGGGGGTGCGCGGGCATATGCATGGAACGGTAAACCCGAGCACACCGAACCGCTTCTCGGCAAGAAATAATTTTTACTTTGCCCTAGTTTCTTGTGTCTTTTTGAGGCTGATAAAGGGTTTCCCTTGGGCGTCTGCCACAGCGGACCAGACTTGGACGGGTGGTGGTGTGGTGTCACATCGGCGCGCCCTCGAGCGTCATGACTTGGCTCGTCTGGGGATGTGGCCGGCTGGAGACGGGGACTAGTTTGCTTGTTTGTACGATTCGTTGACGAGATGGAGGCGGCTTGTTGCGGATGCTAGCGGCGGTGAGATCCGATGTTGAAAACATGGGAAAACATGCGTGCCACAAGACGCTGAGCGAGCGAGGCTGGTGGGGACAGCCATGGCGCTTGAGTTTGCTGCATGTCGATTGAGACGGGACGGCCGTTTGCCGAGGTTGGCACTGAATGGAGAGGTTATTTCCATTTTTAGCTTCTGGTCCGTGATTCCTCCAGCTGTCAAAGAGCCAGTCCATGCTGTAAAAGTTGTCATATCGGGTTGGCTTCTCTGTACCACGCGGAGCACAGGTCCAGGCTGCCCAGGTGGCCAAAGCTCCGTACTCCAACCAGAGTTCCAGTCATGCGGAATGGGATGGAGGTCCGTACTTTAATTTGATGCGCTACACTGCCCGGCCATTGGGGGGATTTTGTCCTTGCCGGCTGTTCCTGGTGACAGCACCGATCGCATTGCATTCAAGAGCCCGGGTCGGACCAGGAGGACCTTGACTGCCAAGGCCATCGTACCTGCATGGAAGCGAATCAACCACGGCGTCTCAAGTTATCATCTGATGAAAGCTGCCAACCCGCTTGCTCTCCCTCGGGCAGCCGCCTTGTCAAGATCCATGTCGTCCGACGACATGTCCGAATGGAGACATCAGTCAGTCCAAACTGCGGCATGACAAACACCTCGCCAACCAATACTTCAGTATATGTATCCGAAATACTCCGTACAGGCGCCTCAACCAAGCTATTGGGCCCCCATACAGATGGTCTAGAGATAATTGGCCCTTGCTTTCAGCCTCGAGGGCTGGACCAGCAAGGAGAAAGGGAACCAGGCCCGTATTGAGGGGCTTGATAACAAAGTTTTGGTAGGCTCTGGTACCCCCCCCATCGTTCGCGAGTTCCAAGCACGCCAAGAGATTCAATGGTCCTTTTTTTTGATTCAAGAAGAACGGTCTGGGGCAAGTGTGGCAAGAGACATGGGGCATTTGCCACTCGTCAGTGTACGGAGTAGCATCTCCACCAAGTCTCACCTTTGTCAACATGCCCTGAAATGCACAATCAGTACCAGGCATTCACCGCCCAGTTGAAAATGCGAACAAACATGGCATGACTAGCGGACACGTGCCCCCTGTTCTTCTAGAACCCCTGGATTGCTCTTGTTCCACTAAACGGCCCGCATACACAATGATGCAGGGGTTGAAGAAGAGGCGTAGGACCTAGACCAACAGCGCGATCGAATGGCAATGGAGATTTGAAACCTCGACCGTACTCTGTTGAGATGTTCCAGTGTCGGAACATATAATCATAAGTGCATGTGAAGCGATGGCGGCGGCGGCGGCGGCGGTGGTGGTGGCAGTTGTTGTTGAAGTCGTAGTAGTTACAGTAGCTGCAGTGATTTGGCATGTCACAATAAAGTTTCACCGACTAGAACCGCATGCGGCCAAGACGTGTTCCTGACCGTTTGGGTTCCATTCAGGTTTGACAGCATCCTCGTTCTGACCGCTGGCCTTGGTCGGTAACACGGAGATTGTTGCATGAGTTCTGTACAGAGTACATTGTTGGAAAATGCTGCAAGATGATGGCCTCTGCGAGCAGTTGCCACTCTTCCCTTTCATCTCGCCTGGCCGTCATGGACTAACATAAAACTGCGCTTGTCAGGCGAGCACAGCGTCAAAGCCATTGCGAAAACCAACCAACCTGGTCCCTGCCGGATCCGAAGCGACCCATACCGTCGGAGAAGGTACTATTGCAAAATAACTTTGGACTTCAAAGCAAGGGAGAGCCTGAGTAGAAGAACGTTGGTTGCATGAAATCTGTCTTAATGCCGCAGTCGCCCATCTTGACCGTCTCTAACTATGGGTAAGGGGAGCTGAATTAGTTGAGAGCTTGATATCTCCCGGTGCATGTGCGGTCGTAGTCACGGCGTCGGTAATGCAGGCAGCACCACGAGTTGACCCGCAGTTTCAGATATCTTGTGGAAACAGAAAACAGAGCTATTGGCCAACCCAAACATTGACGGACTTGCAATTGCATTCGGCTTTGACCCCTTTGACCAGGGACCAGCAACATAGAACTGCTCAAGATTCAGCAGTATTGCCACAGATTGAGAATTGGTGCAATGGCCTGTCAATCGACGACGATTAGCCATCGTATTGCTCCCTCTGCTTAGACGTTTTAGTGCCTCGGACAGGGGCCAAAGTGGCGGCATGACAGCGCAATGTCTCAGAATACACTTGCATCCCGCACTGGGGTTTTTGCTTTTTCGTTCCTGCGCACATCCTGAACACTGCGCTATCCATTGGTCCGTCCGATATTTTGGCAGATATTTACTCCTCGGCGCTTGCCATACACAATGGCAAGGCCGAACAACTCGACCGTTGGCTCAAGCCACAGTTGTTAGCCACGTTGTGATGATCGGCCGAGGTGGTGCGTCCGTCCAGTTGCATGAGACGCGAAATACGGAACAAGACAACCGGCATATCCGTTCAAGTGGCCACCGCAATGACCCGCATGATGGTACAAAGTACCCTACGATTGGGGAATAATGATTTGGAAAACCAGAGAGACCCGAACAGACGGATGCATTCCAGAACACCAAGATGAAAGGCGCCATGCTTGAAACTGGATGTTTCCAGTCTTTCCCCCAGTTTAACACGAGACGGCATAGAATGGTATCGTCGAGTGCGTTTTCCAGGAAGCAAGTACTCTTCTGCTCCAGATGACCCCCAATCATGTAAGTTCAACCCGAGGAGGGTGGTCTCTGTGCCACGTCGACGTTCTTTTGCCCCGAAGAGACATATCAGACGAAGACCATTGAGTTGCGTAGCAGATCCGCGCTAAAGCGAAGAGGATTGAGCTAGAGACAGCCCTTCACGGGCTATGCTGAAATCAAGTTCATAATTCTGATGGTCTAAACGTTTCGTACCGTTTACAGTCTAGCCAGCGGACTAGGGACGAAATGGTGGCAAGAGCCAAGAGTGGCATCTTGTTGGTTGTCATGATAAGGCATGATGGGCTGTCGCATTAACCTTGGTCTTGGGCGCGCTTTCCCATTCGCCAAAAACACACCGTCCTTCTGCTTCATACATGTATCCCGAATGCTTCGGGGTATCAGGCGTAGCGAGGTAGCCGACTAGACTCTATTCCCGCCTCGTGCATCTCCCACGGGTTATCAGCACGCGCGAGACTGCACAGACGACTAGGCACATAGTATACCTGTCGTCCGGCGCTGTTAAAGTGCAGTTCCATGCATATCAGATGTAAACGTATGCAATTGTTTTGCATGCGTTAGCGTGCGACGCCACGGTTTTCCTATCGAGGGCAAGGGAACCTGGGCAGGCTGTTCAACCGGAATCGCCGTAGCCTACTCGGCGTCACACTTTGAGTTGTCGCTCTCATTTATTGATCCCGCGATATGAAGGGAAATATCCATCCGGACCAGGAAGAAAGGCTATTCAGGGAACTGAATCATGTCGTAAAGGCAGTTGCCTCCTGTCTTGAGAAAGCCAGTCACTGGGCGACTGTTATCGCTTGCCAATGGCACAGCCCAGTTTTCATGTGTATCTTCGTTCCTGGCGGCACGCATTCAGCTGAAGAGTGCTCATGTGGCTTTACGGATGTTAAGTTGGCTACTCCATAAGTCGTAGCAGTGTCTGTGTGTCCCTGGTCCCTGGCCGGGCCGTCACCACGGTCAGTGCAACGGCTACAGTAATGATTGTCAAGGTTGGATCGAAGGCCCGTGTACTGAGCTTGTTCAAAGTATTTGTGTCTCTACCCACCAGAGCTTGCGTCAGCACAATTGCGCCCTGCGGATAGCAAATTGGACAATGCTTGCAGTAATACGGCGTCTGAGGATATCGACACAGTCTTGCATGAAAGCGGATGTGCATTTTGTAATATTTCGGCAGGCCCCAGAGTTCAATTCTGGAGGTACTACTCCGTACTTGGCATGAGACCCCAACATTCTTGGGTATGCTGGGGGAAAATTACTTTGCTTCCAGTCTTGTACGACAATGACCGTGGGGAACGGATGTGCGTGCCCATGGCAGTTTGCCCTTGTTGGCAGATATGCCGTCTGTGCATTCATATGCCGCTTGATAAGAGCCGAGGGATTGGGGGAGTTTTTCTTTTCTCGTTATTTCTCCTCTTGACTGGCCTCGCGGGCTGTACCACGATCCGAAACACGCGGCCAGAAGCGAGTGCCTTGGCGACAAGATGTCTGAGACTTTGAGTCCTCCGGAAGGCCTCAATAGGACGGGGTGGCGGATTGGACACTTGGCTGCAGATGCGATGCGGGTTTACTCCGTAGAATAAGGAAATTGAGAAGAGAGTGGTGTGCGCACTCTAGCCTGTTGAAGTCTGGTGCATGTACAGAGTTGTGTCAAGAAATCGAAGGCTGGCGAACTTTGACTTTGCACCTGGACATGAATCACACGATTGAGTCAGCTAGCACTCTGTTATGCCGACACGGCAGCAAGTTGCGGCCCGGTCGTGCCTTCCCTCCTGCTAAAGACATGGCCGCCAAAGTCAAGCATCGAACCAGTCGATTGACCCGAATTGAAGTTGTGCACCAACACTTGGTAAGCACGTGCTTCAGGTTCACGATGCAAACTGCAAACCAGACTTGTCCCAACGACCAGAGGTTGACTGGGATGTAACATCAACCCTTGAACTTGGACCTCGAACCTCGCGGCCCCCCTCGCGCCCCTCGACCAACGGCTGGACGCACAGACCAAATCCATCCAGGACAGATGGTGGGATTGGGGCTGCACAACACACGACACCTGATGGCCGATGGCGACGGCACTGTGTGCATCGAGGACGACGTGCGGACAACTCGGGGACTGAAAAAGATCGCTGCCACCGAAGCGGGCTGGCGGATGCATGGGACAGGGGCCTGGGGCTGTTGCCACGCTTGAACACCATTGTGTTCCTGTGTGGTTTGATGTTAATTTCGCCTGGACATGGACCACAGGCCTCAAGGGCTTGATGGGCCTTGACCCGGCCACGACCTGGGCTTGCAGTCGGCTTGCAGCCATGCTTGCCACGGCGTGCAAATGGGGATGGAGGCAGATGGCCCTTGAGATTGCTGGGACCGGGGCATGGACCTGTGCATCTGGCACCAACCCATGCCTCATCCCGGTTTCTCCCACGTCAGTCCCATCGAAGGTTACTTCCACACCTCATCGTCCGTCATCATCCACCCGCCGGAAAGCCCAATGCGGGATCGCCCTTGGTCCAAGGTGTTTAATACTACTAGTACCAAGACCAAGAGACAAAAGTGACTAGTGACTAGCGACTGGCCGTCGACTTGGTTAAACACCATCATACTCCGTGCCAAACGTCAGGACCCATAATAGCCCAGACGGTCCATTTACCTGCTGCTCTAGTTTCCGCTGCTGCTTACTTATTCTCTTCTCGTCCACTTTTACGCAGTTGTGTGTGTTGGGCGTAAAACAATAACGTATTCGTTGCCCCTTATTCCCATGTTCCCTCTTGCATCTCGGGCGTATCTTTTCTGGCTTGGACCCTCGTTGCAGTTCAGTTCCATCTAGCAAAGTTTGGCTTTTCTCGTTGCCCGCCAAACACTCGCCAAAGAGCAGCAAGAGGAGGCAATACTCGAGTATCCACCAAGGAAAGGAGTCGACAATACGGTTGAAACATAAACGCCAACAACAGCAGCCAGGCCTCTTTTCCGCTGCGGTCCCAATCTCTGCGTTCTCAGAATGCGACCTTAACCGGAAACAGACCACCGGCCTTTACTCCGCATCTTCCTCCTATTTTCTGGCCAGCAACTTGTCATCTCGTTGGCCATGGACAGCCTCGCCGGCTACCTCCAGGTTCCTCCGGACCGGAGTCAGATCTTGGGCAGGCAATCATGGAAGGTGAGCAGCACAACAATCGTGCTCAAGTCTTTGTTTGATAGTTTGGGAGCAGCATGCTTTTATTCTTTTCTCTCCGCGTCACCGTCAGGCACATCCAATTAATCATGCCGCTTCCTAGACAAGATATATTGCCGTTGGGTCTCGCCAATCCACCACCAGAGATCGGCAAGGCAGCTACGGCTTCACGCAGAATGGCAGCATAGGCCGCGTCAACACCGTCATTTCAAAATCCGTGCAAAAGAATGCCATTGACGAATTGTGTCTTTTCATTTACAAGACCAAGGTAAAGCGCAGTGTTCCCCAATCGCTACTCCCACGTCGCAACACACGCCACTGACGACGTCCATGTTTAGGATGACTGGGAGCCGATCCAGCAATGGCCGCTTAGCTGTGTTTCCGATTGCCAAGTCCAACTTGTCTCCCATCGCAAGCAGGGGCCTGTGTTACCAACTCTTGTGGTCACAGTTTCCGACAATCAACGAAAGAGACGATCAAGCCGAGCTGCAGGTTTTATTTCTTCCAACAAAGACGCAGGAGTGACGACGTTGTGGTTTCGCAAGCCTCCCGATAACCGCCATCCCACTCTTCACGAATGGTCTCGATTCATCATGTCCAAGAAGAGCCCGCACAGCACGACAGAGAGCCCCGTGTCTCCGGTTTTCACGTCGCCGTTCCAAACACGATCCAACGATAATCCGGATTACTCCCCTCGACCAGGAAGTGGCAGCCGCGGTCTTCAGCACAAAAGCTCCACGGCCACCCATTCCACCGGGCCCCTGGATCGCGCAACCACCTTCAGCTCGGGCTCCCCAAGCCTACGATCGAAACGAAGCGACATTTCATCCCCTTCTAGCAACAACCATCCGTCTCAAAAGGTGCAGTATGCCATTCCTGAACAGCATTATACAACCATTAGGCCCGGCGATATTGTATCGTCGGGTCCAAATGGAGAGTACCAGGGTCAGTTCATCGAAGGATGGACCTCGGCCCAGGGAAGGTCATCCATGATGAGCTCACCCTCCCGAGGCAGGGATAGCATAAGCTCACACAGCCGGCAGCTTTCTATCCTCGATGAAGCGTCTCCTCCTTGCCCTGGAGAGACCATTTTGGACAGAGCCTTTCAGCTGGGACACATCCCTGGCGCCGGTTCCTATGTTCCCGGACAGGAAAAGCTCAGCTCCATTGCGAGGTTTGATGCCCTAATGCGCGATGCCGAAGAGAAGCGGCGAAAGCGGGACACGATCCAACAGGCCCAACAAACAACCATGACAAGTGCGTTTGATCATGACGATTCCTCAGATGACAATGGGGCAGACCCTGCCTCGGACGATTCCGACTCTGAAAGCGATGGCTACTCCCAGAGACGGAACCAGAACGAGCAACACGGCGCACCACTCATGTCGCCTTCTGCTCAGCGGGCCTTGGCGTACATTGCAGGCCGTCACGACGGCGGTACTCTGAACCCAAAGTCTCATCGCCCGGGTATGTCGAGGAACAACCTCAGTTTTCATGCAGATTCCGCTCCCACATCCACTATAATCGCGCCACCCTCGCGTCCACACACCGCCCACGCCAAGAGCAGGCCCAAAGCCTCCCGAGCACAAACCACGCCTCATCTGATGCCCACAGCCACAGCAGCACCGGATTTACCCTCGTCCGGGAAGGCCCAGGACAGCGGGCACCATCGTTCCAGCACAATGGCGGAAAAGCGACACTCCAACTCGAGTGCCAAAAGGTTGAGTTTCACCGAGTTTGCCAAGAGGTTATCTAGCACCAGCAGCTTACTGCTCGTCCAGACCAACGCGAGTGGAGGGAGCAGCCGTGCCAGCAGCGAGGTCGACGCCCAGCCGTGCTCGTCCGCGCCGCGCACCAACCTGACTCTCCGCGGGACAGGACCTCTGCCACCACGACCCCGGGACCGCGAGGACCAAGACAGACGGTGCGCATGGCGAAGCAGCGTTGGCATGGTAGGCACCGAAGGAGGCTTTGTATAGAGTCAATTCTGCATGTGGTGAGGACCCTCTCAACCACGGCCAAGCTACCTGCTCTCCACACTACCGCTCCGGCACCAGACCATCACACCAGGAACATCTGCGCCTAGTCCTCCACCTACTATTAACATTATTCGACTCTTCGCAATTCTACAGCGCGTATACGAAATTTTTCAAAATGCCAAAACAGCATTCCTTATCGTCACGACCTCTCACGACGGCACTTGATTCACGTCCATCCATTAACGACAGGGCATTCATCCCTTTGCACAACGGGCAAAGCGTTTCAGCGCCGGGCATATATATCCCCCTCCCTCCCCTTCCCGATTTTTACACACGGCGGGAAAAGCCGCATTCGCTTGCCACTCGCCATTTGCGCATCCGCGTACCGGTGTATTTTAGTACCGGGCCAGCGGGCGAGGGCAACTCGCGGCGGCGGCCTCATGATTTAGCGAGATTTACGATACCATGTGCATTCATCCATCCTAAGCTATTTTTGTTCCTGTACATATTGTCATTTGTGGCGGCAAAAGAAAGACGGGTGTATTTTATTTCCGCCGACCCAACTAGTTATGAAATACCACACTACGCTCTCCCTAGCTCTCATGCAGCACCGACATGTCAACCGTGATGGCTGGCTTGACGTCAGTGTCGCTTACTCGTAATACTGCCAGTACTTGCCGCACTGTGATTGTTCCGGGGCCAGTCTTAGTAGCCCCCGCTATTGCACGAGGATTGCGCACATGTCGTGAACTACACCGTCATTTCCGAACTGTGGGACACGAAATTGCGTAGTGGGCATAAGTGGCATGGTTATGAGGAAAATGTCCAGCATCAGATATATACGCCGACTTGGCCATGTTTTGATTATATTGCTCAATTCTACTGCATCCTTTTCCAGTCATCTCATGACCTAATTGTGCCTACCGTGCGGCTCTTTGCGGTAATTGCCACCTCCACCTATCCCACACGGTTAACATACGTAATACCTGTGTGAACAGCTCACCCGCTCCATGCTCAATGCTCAATGTTCAATGCTCAAATACCCGGGCTCATTCATTTCACGCGACCCCTCTGACTAGTCACATTTTGTACTGTTTCATCTATATTCCTCTCCGTTCTGCCTCGTCTAACAACCCCGTCGACCCCCCACGGACCACTCAGCGAATATACTGGGCAATGGCCTCCTGCTGTTCTGGGGGAAGTCTCTGGGTGATGAAACCTTCAATAGCCCCACCGTGTCGCCGGTTGGCTTCAACCATGTACTGCTTGACCCACGTGGTCACGTTTTGAACATCAGGAAAGTCGTCGCGAGCCAGGGGTCGACACGTGTTGAGAGCAGTATATGTCATGCCGAAACCAATATCATCGACTGAACTCTCTGTTATGATCTCGTCGCCTTGGCCAGCGGCAACAGCGGGAGGGTTTGCAAGCAGGGACAGCAGAATACGGCAGCTGTTGGCCCAGCCTTTCATAAACTTCTGCCCAAACACCTGTGAATCGCACAATGTCTTGGTCAGTGACACGACTGCCGTTTTGCGGTCAACGGGCTTGGCGAGCTTCTCTGTCTCAGCAAGCACAAATGGTGGATACACTTGAGCAAATGCACCTGCATCCAACTGGTCTGATTGCTTGATGAAGTAGTCCGCACCATAGCCGGCTTCAAGTCTGGCACTGACCAGATGATAGAAGCGGGCGAAACGGATCTTGAATGAGTCGGCAGGAGATCCCTGCAGCTTGGTGTACAGAAGCTGCAGAATCGTGCCAAAGTATTTGTCCAGCGCAGAGCTATGGGGTCGAGTTAGCTAACGTATCTTGTAGTGGACTAGACGTTGTTCCAGGGCATCACTTACGGCTCAAACGAGTTGACAATGGCATCCAAAATGTCAAAGGCCTGGACTTCGGACTTCTTGAATGCAAGCAGTTTTTGGAAAATGCCAAGAACAGCTTCCAGCTGATTGTTCTGAATAATCAAGCTTGATGCCTTGGGAATGACAGCAGATAACAGACGAACGCAAGCAGGAACGTTGCCACGGGTCTCCCACAAAGGCGCAGCCAGAAGAGGGCCCAGAAGACTCTTGAAGTTCTCAGAAACAGCGTCTGCGGGACTTGACTCGAGAAGCTGGGCAAGAATTTGGAAAATGTAAGGAATGAACTCGGTAACATCTTCAGTAAGGATCAGATTAAATGGCTCCCACAGCTTCTGATTGAAAACCGCAGTATTGGTTCCAGAGCAGTATCGTACCAATGCACCCATAGCCTCGAAGTGGTAGTAGTAGAACCTGGGGTTGCTAGGGTTGTGCTTCATGACGTTGGTAATGAGAATAAGGTGGGTCAAGACGTTATCTAGCATTGGCGCGGCACCATCCTTCATGACGATGAGAATTCTCATGACGCAGCGCATCAAGAACTCGTTTTCTTGCAACTTGGCGGCATTAGTTTCGCGCTCAATCAGCTTGAACAAGTGGTTGAGAAGGTCCTTTGAAAAGGGCTCAATGTCGGTTCGGGGGAACATTTGATTGCCCATATCATCGGCCAAGAATAAAACACGTTCAACAGCAATTGCAGCGTACGTGTAGACAACATAGTTGGACGAGTTCATGTTTTGGATCAACGGCGGTAAAGCGAGCGTCCACTGTTCCTTGGACAGTTGACTGCGGAATGTGTAAAGATATTTAATAGCATCAACTTTGGAGATGGGCTCCACCCCCTCGCTCGCCATGAGATCTGCCGCAATATGCTGTTCAAAGAACTCGACAACATTGACAAGTGGGTTCACAGTCTTGACCCCCTGTGCGGCGGTGACAGCTCCCTTGGCGGCAATAGACAAGAATAGATAGACGGCCGTGTCCTTGGCCTTCCAGTCTGTCTTGCCCTGGTCAAGATAGTGGGTGATATACTTGGACACCGCGGTTGTGACGGGAGTCTCAAATTTTTCTTGCAATTTTCGCAAGAAATCCGTGGAAGACCGGCGTCTTGAGTCCGTATCTGAACCCTCTAGATCTCGTCGAATAAACTCGATGGGTTCGTCTTCGAACATTTCAATGTCTGATTCTCTCAGGGCAACATTAGGCAAGATGACTTTTTCGACAATTTGAGACAAAACATTCTCATTGTTGAAAACAGCAGCGTGCTCAGCTGTACCGGCGACCGCGGTCAAGAAGTGCAAGCTCTTGCTCACGAGGTTGTCATACTTGGTTTGAGGCCCAACTGTCGATAGCAGGTTCCACGCGCTCGTAATAAAAGGTGCGCAGTATTTTGAGAAGTCCTCATCATACTTGATAGTATAAAGCTCCAGCAACTCGCAAATTCCTGCCTTGACTGTGTCGACAATACTCGCCTCATCGTCATCATCTGTCTCGAGGAGTGGGTTGTTGTAGGTCAGGTATTTGTGGAGAAGCTCAGAGATACTCGCAAGGTTCTCTTCGAAAATCGGGGGAAGATCGTGAGAGGACATATCATGTAGGATCTTGATTTGCATGTCAAGGGTCTCGAACCACCCCTTGAGGGCATCTTTGTCGTTGGCATGCGCGGCGATTTTGCTGTCAGTAGTCTAGGCGACGTGTCAGCATCCCAAAGACAGTGCTACACTTGAACAACTTACCACCAGCAACTGAACAAAAGGCTGGCCGAACGTGGTGATGACGTGGTTGATTTCGATATACAACTCGTTGGATCGATTTAGAGGGCGCCATCGGTTAAAAATCGAATGAGCGACTTCGAGGACGCCGACATTGACCTTGGGATCCGTAGTAGAAAACCGACTAACCAGTTCCTAATTATTCAGCTCAGCAAAAGCTCCCGGAATATGGCGACATGGACAGATCGTACTTGGGTCAGCGTATCCCACCGCCTCCAAAAGTCGGAGTCTGCAATGACGCTGATTGCTTCGCCCAGCTGTTTCTGGACATTTGGCGGGCTCGAAATCATCAAACCAATCAGGCGCTCCTTTATTATCTGGACCTCATCCTGTGAAATTTTGTAGTTGCCTTCCTCATCCTGACAAACACGTACAGCTTTAGTATTTCGATCGAGGGTCGAGGTGGGGGGAGTCGGCACGGGCACGCACCACGTAGTTGGAACGAATGAAGTTCTTGAAGGCCAAGGAAGCAGCGAGTCGGGTATTAGGAGGAAGAGAGTCGGAATTGACAATGTTCAGCAAGGTGAGCGAGTATTGGGGCTTGGTGGCCTCTTTCTTCAGAGCATTCTCGGCTGTAGATGTGTTTTGTTTATTAGTACTGGAGAGCGGGGCAACAGCAAAGCAAGGAGGAAAAGTGAGGACGGAGGAATCTGCCGTACCTTTACGGTGCTGGGAAGGATCGAGGGTTGCATTCAGCAGCTGAGAGATTTGCCCAATGTCGGCCGCCATGGTGAGACCTCGTGGAAGAGAGCTGCACTGTGGTTGTGACGTTTGGAGATGGAGAGAGGCGGTGGTGTTTGTTGGAAACAAGAGATGTGATGTGGAGGACTTTCTGGCGTTGCGCAGCTGTTCGCCTTTCCATGGCGACGGGTTGACCAGGGTCAACTACGGGTTGCGTGTGGGGAGCTCGGATCAGATCAGGTCAACGGTACGGAGAGGACGGGGTGCGCCTGAACGAAGCTGTGCCGGCCGTGCCTTTTTCAACTGGAAGCTCGTGGATAGGGAGACAAGTCCCGTATCTTCCCCCGTATGCGCTTTTGATGGCCTTTTATTTCCAAGATTGTATAACAATTCGTCCTGCAACTGTTTATATTAGCGTCTTGCAGATCTCGTGGCTCTGCCAAGATCAAGCCCACCCCGTCAACTGCCTACCTATACATGCATAATAGAGCACACAAATGGCGAATAAAGCACAATTGACATATTGATCACGGCATCAAACATTCTGTTGCCCAGCAAAATGATCAAGCTTTCAGTGAACTTGGAACAGGAACCGAAGCTTGTCGGTCCCGCCACAACGAGCAATCTCGGCGCTAAAGCCCTCGAATAGGAAAGGTCGGGTGCGAAGCAACACTTGACTGCTCGCTCCAGCCCTACCCTATGGTTCAATTATCTTGAGGTCAGAAAGACACTACGGGGTGCTCTGTATACTTAAGTAGATATCGTTAGCTTGTCGAGCGGCCTGGCACTTGAACTTGCGGTCTGGTTGGCATCTAAGGCCTTACGATGCACGGTCAACTGGTGCAAGCGTGTCAACTGCTAGGTACGTAGTCCCAGCTAGCTGACTTGATATAGCCGCGGAGTCTAACGGATTTCAAGACTCAGTACTCGACAAGCAGCCAAAACTGAAGCCTTCAATTGAGACCAGAGAAGATGCTGGTATCATGTCATTAGGCGGTCTGGTGCGATGCCCAGCTGCCTAGCTCCCTACCAGACTACTTCCTGTAGGTACCCAGCCCCCCAGCTCAGATGCTCTCAGTGCTGGCTGCAGATGAGGTCAGCGAGCGCAGAATCTTCACTGAGCTTCAATGCAGTAACCGTCATGGTGGGGCTCTCCCCATCCTCCCTTCCTGCACAAGCCACACTGCATGTACTGTTCCAGCCAAGCTCTAGGGCTTCTGCCACAATCGCAGGTACTGGTACTTTCGGATAAGTGCCAACCAGGACTCCCGAGTGCTTCGCTTCATAGTGGGTAAATATGATCCAAAAAGCACCTGCATCGCATCATCACCACTTCCGGTCTCATCGACATTTCCTGACCAAACCTTGTCCTGTTTCTCCTACATCCTCGCCAATGTTTGTCCTGGCAAGGCCAATTCTGTGTTCGACTTGAATCCGGTTTTTGGCCACCATCGAAGTATATTCTGTCGAGTTTCGTCGTCGTCCCAGTCCCCGTCCTCAGCTTCGCGGAGTTCCTATCCACGGTTCGGGCTTCGTCCTAGGTTGCTTTCATCGGTTCTTGGTGCGGCTCGCGGCTCCCTACGCCGTGTATAACTGCCGCCTCGATCTTGAATGCAGTTTTATGTTCAAAGATCGTCTGGGCTGATCTCCAGGTATGCAATCTACGTCTAGCCACGATGGTCTCTGCCGTTACCGGCAATGTTGAGTTTTTCGCCCGAGCTTGCTGAAGCGTGGAGTTATCGCAAGGTGGTTGTCTGCCTGCCACACAGAGCGCAAAGCTGGAATTGGTTTGCCTGGTTGCTGTGCCTGCCTTGCTAACTTGTCACACAGTCCCAACATTTCCTCTACCACTCCTCTCGGCAGACGAGCACATGTCCCCGCAGCCAGAAGATGATCCTACTTCTCCGGATTCGACTCGCCCCGGTGGCCTGGCTACAGTCTTTCGTACCTTAACAAATTCCAAGGCGATCAAAGCCCCGCCTCCTCCTTCGAACCCGTCGGCTGCCTTGCCTCGAGCCGAGCTCATCAATGCCATCCCAACAAACTCCCAGGGGCTGTCCACTAACCATATGGATGCATTTGAGCAGCTCAAAAACGGCAGTCCCAGCGAGAGAATCTCCGCCGCGAATACCTTAAAGTACGCCATTACTGAATATCCACTGAATCCGATTCTGGATATTTGGTACGCTGCAAAGGACCTCATCGATCCAAACAATCCAGCTTCGACGAGAGCTGCTGGCTGGGAACTATTGACGGAATGCGCGAAACATGCATCTTCGACCGATTTGGAGCGGAAAGAGTACTTTCAAACTCTGTCCGCATCTGCTAACCCCGAAGACTTCCATCTGCAACTGGCAGCTCTAGTCGACCTGACAAGCCGTGGCCGTGTGCTGGCTGGTTTCGACTACGATTTATTACCTCTTCTGACGATTTGGCTACAAAACTCGTACAATGCAGCCCGTATCGCGAGGAAAAACTCTCATCCTGGCCGTGGTGCCGGCGGTTCTTCCAGGGGCAAGACTGCAGCATTAGGCGAAGACAAGAACTTTGCACAGTTGTTTTTGTTTCTCTTGGATGTCATCAAGTTCAGCTTCAATACGGCTGACGAGCCGGCCGTTACCGATCTAATTGACACCATACTCACCATCTGCATGAATACAAGTCAGGAGGATGACTTGCGCTCCTGTATCAATGTTCTAGATGCAATTGTGACCTTTGGCTCTATCCCGCAGAGAAAACTGAAGGACTGTGTTCAAGTTCTCAGCTCAATCTACTGCATGGTTCCCAACTTGCAAAAGAACTCGTGGCACACAATCGCTAATCTATGCAAGTCACACAATGGCCAAGCGACAGTTCGAATTATGCTTGACATACTCAGAAATTTGCAACCTGGCGTCAATGAAAAAGACTCGAGTAGAGAAATTCGGGGGAGTGTGGCAGTACTCCAGAAGCTGCTGTCGAAGACGACTGAAAAGGGCTATCCGTCGGTTCCGTATGCATTACTCGTTGATGGACTGTCGAATACGCTCAAGGCCACAAAGTCTTTACGAGTCTACGCCGCGGCCTTGCAACTGATTAATTCCCTGTTCGACGACGGACTCGGCAACATCCACCGTCTCATCGTGGATGAAGATTGGTCGACTTCGCTTGACGTTGCGGCCGAGTGTTACCGACGCGTTCATGAGGGCGCCGACGGACCACAAGGCATTCAGGCCAATGACGAATCTCTGGAAGCTGTGGTTGACCGCGAGCTCCTGACGCTCGTCCGCCGCCTAGACACTGTAATCAAGGAGAAATCTCGCGACTTTGTACCCCGACAAACCATTGTCAAATTTTTTACCGATGTTCACAACCTACTCCCAGATGAAACAGCCAAGACTGTTCTGGATTACTTTCAAGAATTTCGGTGCTGCTCTCCGTCTGATTTGAGGTGGGAAGAAAACCTGAATCTGGTGTTGGAAGCCTTCTTCAGTAACCGCAGTCGAAGCTCCGACACACGACTTAGGGCCCTCCATGCCATGATGGACGCGTACGAGATTGTCAACCTTGTTGGTGATGGTGCAGAGCAGAACTTCATCCCGAGGATGGCCAAGAGCATACTGCAAAACATTGCTGAAGAAGGTGACGTTTTGGTACTCGATGCCGTCATGTCACTAATGGTTTCTGTTGTTGTGTCATGCGACATGGAACTTTTTGACTTTGTTATTGATGCTTTGAGAGCCATAGTCGTTGGCGATAGGCTCAAGTCTCCCATATCACCTTCTGTCTTGTCAGCTACGATTTCTCCAACAATGATGGACGCACCTACGCCCGGTCTCCGACAACCACAGTCTCCTTCAAATGTCGTTACAAGAGGTTACGTCAGAATGTTTCTGCGACTCATGAATTCACATAGCTACAAGAGTGTGAAGTTGTACAATACCGTGGTCGGCATTGCTAAAACGAATCACTGCGAAACTGACGCCAGGCTAACGGCGATGAAGCTTTTGTTTCGACTACGCGCCGATTGGGCCAACAGAGTCTTTGTCACGGATGACCTTGACAATATTTCTCTGGCAACTGCCATGTACCGTACAGACGCCTCGTTTGCCAAGAGGCAGGCTGAGGAAGCAGCTCAATCTCTTCGTTTGTCAAGAAGCGATCATGGCAATCAGTCCCGATCGTCCCGAGGGGTGTCTCTAAGCCAGTCTCAGCATCAAGAGCGAGGTCATCCAGTACGAACACCAAGCGGGGCCAAGATCATTGCTGCAAGATACCACCAGCTTTGGAGATGTCCAGATCCGCAGGCCCTGCCAGAACGAATCCCTAATCTCATCAGTCCCGTACTCGTGTCTCATTCGACAGCGACTGAATCCAGCGACGAGAATGAAGATGCAGATGAAGCCGCATCGCATGTACAGCAGCAGCGCAAACCATCAGTGCTTAATATGACAAATTGGCTTGATGCCGTGCTCGATATATTACAAGGTAGTGAATGGGAGATCTATAGCTTCGCCCTCGTCCATCTGCCGTCACAACTCAGCAATCATGCCATATTCAGAGATGCAATTCCACAGATTCAAGAATTACGTCGAATAATTTGCGATCAAATCCGAACGAATGGCTTCCAGGAACCTCCGTTCGTATCTGGTCTGCGACGGGCTGATGTCGCTATATGTCTCTTCCACAGCCTGACGATGATTCTAAGCTACCACGAACACTTTGGCAAGGGTGACGAGGATGAAATTGTGAAGACATTCATTCTTGGTATCGGTACCTGGGAACGTACCGCGAAATACTGCATTCACGCCTTGTCGATATGCTGTCACGAGCTTCCTCTTTCTACTAGCAAATCCCTTGTTCAAATGCTCAATCAAATGGCAGCAAGCATCACGCAGCCTCACGTGTCAGTTCATATTCTGGAGTTCCTTGCCTGTCTGAGTCGGCTACACAATGTATATGTCAACTTTAGAGAAGATGAGTACAGAATTGTATTCGCAATCTGCTTCCGCTACCTGGAGTATGCAAGGGACAAACGACAATCACATCGCGGCAGCCACAACGGTGAACCTAATGCAGCTGGCGTGTTTGGTGCTGCTACTGGAGAGCCCACGCAGACTGGTCCTCCCTCCGAGGAGCTTCCTCAATATGTCCATGCTTTGGCGTACCATGTGATTTTATTCTGGTTCCTGGCTCTCAAACTTCAGGATCGCGCCACGCATGTCTCGTGGATCGTCAAGAAGCTGTTTTCTGATCCTGATAGCTCTGGACAGAATGCTGACGAGCAAGCTCTTACCTCGATCGACTTCATGCAGAGAGTCACGTATGCCGATGTGGACGAGTCTTGTGAAGATCCGTACTTTACTGAGGGTCGATTCGGGCCCATTGTGAAGAAGCAATGGATCGTTGGAAACAGTATTGTGACAGTGAAACAGGCGACAATATCGGGTTGGGCGCAAATCATCAAGCGACAGCCTTCTGGGACGTCGGCGTATACGATCCGGGAGACCTACGCGACGCCTCCACCACACCAGGTCGAGAACCACGTTGGCGTGAGCCGAGAAGGCCAGCCGACCAGCAATTCTATTCTCCCCAGTCATGTACTGGTTCAACTTATGTCGCCTGTGCCCCAGAGCTTTGAGTCCGCACGACCTATTCCGTTACCGGATGACGATGCCGTTGACCGTGCAATCAGGGTATTTGACCGAAGCTCCAGCGTGGACAGTCATAAGGTTGGCGTTATATACATTGGGGAGGGGCAGGATAACGAGGCCGAAATCCTTGCCAATGTTTCTGGCAGCAGTGATTACACGGAGTTCCTGAACAATCTTGGAACGCTAACAAAGCTGAAAGGTGCTACCTTTAACACGCAGGGATTGGATCGAGAATACGACTCTGATGGCCAATACACGTTTTGCTGGCGTGACAGGGTGACAGAGATTGTTTTCCACGTCACGACTCAAATGCCTACAAACCTAGAACGCGACCCACAGTGCACTCTTAAGAAGCGACATATCGGCAACGACTTTGTCAACATAATTTTCAACGACTCAGGCAAACCTTTCATGTTTGATACGTTCCCTAGCCAATTCAATTATGTTAATATCGTGATAACGCCTGCGTCGCGGGCGTCTTTTATCGCAACACGGACGACGGATAGGCCTGGGGCTACGTCTGGACAACCATTCTACAGAGTTCAGGTTCTGAGCAAGCCTGGCTTCCCGGAAATATCGCCGGCATCGGAGACAAAAATGGTATCTTTGAATGCGCTGCCTGGTTTCATCCGCCTCCTTGCTCTGAATGCTTCGGTGTTTTCCCATGTCTGGAACGCCAGAGAGGGCGGCGAGCACATCAGCTCTTGGAGTGGTCGGCTCAGGGAGATTAAGCGTCTCCGAGAGAGATACGGACCGAAGACGACGGCAACCTTGGTTCCATCGCCGCCGCCGACCTCGTCCTCGCAGAACCAACCTTCTGAGTCCTCCCGCCCGAGCAGTAGCGTGCGGGATAGCTTCAGCAGCTTGCGTCGCACCAGCGTGGCCACTTTCTTCACCAGCACCAGCGAACAGACGTCCCACCGGTCCTCGGCGCTCTCGACCGCCCCTACACATGACACTGAAGTAGGGAATGCAAATGGAGTAAACCCGTTAGTGGAGTCTGTCGACTTTTCGAAATGGGCTTGAAGGACATTTGTCTTTTGACGTTGAACCATGTCAGGGGCGAATGATCTATGTATGACGAACTGTTTTTATGTAGTTTTTTCTTTAGAGGCGTCGATCATAGGGAGGGGGGAGGGTTTTACGTTTGGAATCAAAAGTTTTTTCGACATTTCTAATTCAGCTGAAGGTTCACGTTTTGCTTATTTTTGGCATACCCCATTTTAGTATAGTTATTCCCCAATTTTAATAAGGGAAGCGAATAAAAAGACAGAGGAGCGTCAAACAGGGACGAGGTAGAAGGGCGGTAGGGAAATGCCGAAAGCTGCACTAAATTATAGGCATTTTATATCATTAAAATTTTGACCGACATGGTTGTTCTCACGGTGATGGTATCCTTGCTGAGCCTTAATTTATTGACGGTATGTTCAAATACGGAGTATCCTAGTGTCCGTTCCGTCAGGCCCCACTCGCCCCACACGCCACCACAAATCACGGCACGGTACCAGGCAGTAACACGCGCTGGACATGGAATCACTCAACGCGTCGTCTAAACTTCATGGGAAATATTGACCCAACTAGTCTCACGTCAACTCACGGCAAAGTAAATGGGTTCAGCTCCCCAAGGGAGCGGGAAAGTTGAGTCGACTTCTGCGGCGGCTATGCCCAACCGTTTTTGGGCGGGAGCATCCTGTCGGTGACGTTACAATGGCGGACGACAGCATTGATGCCCTTATTGAAGACATGGTCAATGGTAAGAAGCTATTCCGCCATGTAACTCTTGACCCGAAGCTCACCAAGCACCAGCGGCAAAACTCCCCGCCAAAGCTCGTGCCATCAACATCAAATCCACTGTCGCGTCCTTCTCTACTCTTGCGTATGAAGAAGGCATTGTCCCTGCGGCCCTCGACCGGCTGATCGACCTAGTCACCATTCCTAACTATCTCGATCAAGCCAGTTTAGCATCCGTGGTTCGGAACCTGTACCCAGCTGAGCGGGTGTCCCCCAATGTTGTGCTCCATGTGGTATCGGCACTGGGACATGGCGCGCTCAAGGCACCGCTTAGCCTGCAGGCCGCGCTGCTGAAATGGCTGGTGATGGTGTATCATGTGTTGGAGACGCCAGCCGTCTTGGCGCAGGCGTATTCGGTTTTGTTTAATTTGCTTGATACTGCTGCTATTCGGTGCGTATACTCGGCTTCACGACGCTCCAGGCTGCAGGGGTGGACAACTAACTTTGCTGACTTTGCGTGATTTCTTTCAAGGCCGCAGCTGGCGCATTTATTGGCGTTGATAACAAGGAGGAAGCATGTGAGACCATTCAGGATTCAAGCCTTGTGAGTAACGGTGGCATGGACGTCAGCGAAGAGGTAGTTACTAACGTGACCAAGGTTGAATCTATCGAGACAGACTGGCAATGACCCGCCATTGGTGGGCTTGTTGAGGGTGTTTAAGGATTATTACCCCGAAATTATTGTGGGTGAGGCCGTTCGAGGCAAGGCCTCTGCCTTCAAGGTAGGTCTCTTTTTGGATGGGCAAGGGGATGTGCGCGCGTGTGCTGATGAACACAGCACCCCGATGTCTTGTGGCGCTCCAGGCTGGCTGAGATTCAAGACGCCCACCGTCAACGCGCTGCGGAACAGAGACCGACGGGGCCTCAGAGCGGATTCAGGGTTAATAGACCTGTTAACCGGGCCCAGAGGAACAAGGCCGTGCCTATTGTGCTGACGTCTCATGCGACAGAGGTAAGAGAACGCCCTGTTCAACCTCGCTGCGGAACGAGCTGTTGCTGACATGGGGCCAGGATTCTGTCACACTCGAAGAAGTGGAAGATGTTTCCAGCTTTGTGGCCAAAATGGACAAGCTGGAGCTCCCGAATCAACTTGTTGCCGTACTGGCTGATCCCCTCTTACAAAAACTGCTTATTCTGAGGCCAAATCCTGAATCTTACCAGCGAATATCAAACTGGCTCAGCGCAGTATTCCAAGAAGTGATGGCGGGAGACGCGGATGAAGCAACATTATGGGAGGTGCTCGAGGTGGTGAGGGAGTTTGTGGTTCAGACCAAGACGATTCCGCCTCTGCTTCTGAGCTTCTTCAGTCAGTTTTTCAACATTTGGGGGGGCGAGGGGAAGCGAGATGTTTGTTTTGACATTCTTGGCTTTACGCCCTTCCACGACTTTGAAGGTGCGCATCTATAATTTTGATTCGGCCGTCGGGCCATACGACTGACATTGTACAGAACTACATCGACTTATATTCCAGCCTCTCGAGGCAGCTGTGCAATATTTTGCGCCCAGTTCGCAACAAGGCCTTTTGCAGATGTACACGAATCTGCTCAGACACTGGACGGCCATCTTGCAAGCAAGCGACACCATCCCCGAGCACGCCAGCGCGACAATCGCCTCGCTCGTCCTGCACACAAACACGCTTGCTCTTACCCTTTTACAAACGTCCCCATCCGTCACAACCGACGCCTCCATCCTCGACTTTTACGAGCAAACCACGCGCGTAATCACCGACACGAAGCTCAAGCGCTACATGCGCATCGAGCTGCCCCCTTCCCCGCTCGTATACACCTTCCTCTTCAACAACTCCTTGGCCACCGTCTCCCGCATCTGCTTTATCCTGGCCTGCTACAAAAGGGGCATCGAAACGGCCGTGGCCACCCGGCCCCGAGCTCCAGCCACGGATGCCGCACCCCGGATCGACTCGCACACCTATGACCGGCCCTTTGTCAACCTCTTCAACGGCTACATCATGGACGTGTGCAACTTGTTCTGGAGGAACCGCGGCTTCAACGACACCGACACCAACGCGCGGGCGTGCACTCTCTCGCCCGCCACGGTCAGCGCACTCGCGGCGTACGCCGTGTCCGTCGACCGCGCGCTGCCGCTCACCTCCTTCTTTTCGCTCTCGCACTCGCCCGTGCTGTGTTACCAGAGCATAGAACGCGTCCGGGACCTGGAGGACGACGCGATGGAGCATGATGGTGAGATCAGGGTGCGGCACGGCGGGCCCGTGACGCAGAGCACTCTGACGAGGCTGGCGAATGCGGGCGGAATGAAGCTCAGCTGGCAGGATTACCGGATTGAGGTCCTGAAGAACCTGGCGGACAATGGGTTCCCTGGCATTGCGGAGCTGTTGAAGAATGCCATGACGGTGCTTAAGAGGTCCATTGATGGTAGGTTGAGCATTCAGGGGACGCCGATGCAGCCGTAGTTGTATTTTTTTCTTCTTTCTTCTTTTACGACAAGGACAAGACGTGGGCATGACGTGAGCATGACGTAGGCATGAAAGCACAGGATATTCGGGTTCATGTAGGATATACAGAAAAACAATGTATTTGTACGTGTCCCTAGTTGAGGGGACGTGATTTAGATCCCTGGTTGACAAGATGGGTATCAATGTATGACATGTACGAGAAACAGAAAAAAAACCAATAAAAAGATGTATGCATGCCCTGCCACCGGGCAGAGTTGAGTCGTGCCGCGTCCCCGGAAACCCCCAAATCTAAACGCCGCTCACCGTTGAAAATGCGTGAGGCTGATTTCTATGCGCCGATACAATGCAGTTGAGTGCCGCCGGTCCTCCCCGATACGCCCCCTCCATACAGCGCCGATGGAATGCAAACCGACGCAGTAGTAGAGTACGCATCCGAACCGCCACCCTCGCATACATATACACACGACGGGTCCTACGCCTCTTTCTGCTTGGACTCGTCGCCATAGCCGCCGATTTTGATGCCGCCAAAGCCGTACGTCTTGCCCTCGGAGCCGAGACGCAGCTGGCTGCGCGGCCCGCGGGCGCGGAGGTCGTCCTTGAGCCAGCCCAGGACCAGCTCGCCCAGGCGGCTGTTGCCGGAGCGGCCGACGGTGCCGTCGATGCTCCGCAGCATGGTGTCGGCCTCGTCCCACTCCCTCACGGCGCCGAGGTGCATGTGGACGAGGTGCGTGGGCCAGCCGGCCAGGTTATCCAGGATATGGGTGGCGTAGACGATGGTGCAGTCGCGCGACTCGGTCTCGCGCCTCAGCCAGGCGAGGAAGTCGGCGCGGCTGAGGACGTCGAGGTCGACGGTGATTTCGTCGAGGAGCAGGACGGTCCAGGGCCGCACGAGGCCCATGGCCAGCTGGACGCGGCGGCGCTCGCCGTCGGACACGGCGTGCATGCGCCAGGCGGTGTCGATGTCGAGCAGGGCGACGAGCTCGTCGCGGCGGTGGGGGAAGGCGTCGCCGCCGACGGAGCGCAGCAGCTCCGGGACGCTGATGTCGCTGCGGACAATGGGGTTGAGCACCCACTCGAGGCCGAGGTAGGTGACGCCCTCGAGGGAGTCCTTGAAGGGGTCGACGCCGCAGATGGCGATGGTGTTGGAGGGCGCGAGCCGCTTGCCCGCGAGGAGGCGGAGGAGCGTCGTCTTGCCCGCGCCGTTGGCGCCGATGAGGAGCGTGCGCGAGCGCGGCGGCAGGTCGAGCGTGATGTTGCGCACGCCCGTCGAGTAGTCGGGGAATGTGTACGAGAGGTTGTTGACCTGGATGCGTGGTGGGCTGGGCATTTTGGCGGCGGGCGGGCGGGATGACGGTGTGGTGGTGAGGAGGTGTCGATGTGGTGGTGGAGAGGCGGTGGTGGTGGAGGTTTGACATGGGCGCAGCCGTCGGTGGTCCACATGCAAGGTCGAACGACGTCGGTGTCTGGAGATGGTAGGTCGTACCCTAACCCTAACCCCAACCCTGACTGCTAAACTAAGGTGTCGGGTGTGCAACTGCACCTAACATCATGTCTTCTAGGCCCTCATTCGCTGCATAAGTCGCAGAGCCGTCCTTTCTTTAGCCTTGTGCTAAATGCAGTATTTAAAATAAGAGATTCTGACGCTGCGTGCATTCTGATTTATAGGTTGAGACGGCTGATGGCGTACGCTTCCTCTGTGCGATGCTCTTCAACTTGATGCTATCCCTCGCGGAGAGAGTGGACACGATACGCAGTCCATCTAAAATAGGGTTAGGGTCATGAGCGAGTTCTTGAAACTCTTGATAACTGGAGCCAATATATCGACGATTCCCTTGTTCCCCGCACTCTGGCTGCCGCACTGACTTGGTGGACCAAAGGCATGAGTCTTGGAATCATGTTGCGCGCTCATGAATGCTGACCTGTGTACTTCTCAAGGAGCCCGGTACTTCATCTCTGTTATTTCATTCGCTATTTTTGTTGTTTTACATAGATATATATTTATGCTACAATGCCAACTTGCATGTATTTCATTCTTCGTCTTCTCTACACCTTAGCCTACTGCGCCACGATCTTTTGACTAGCAGTTCATGCCTTATGCGACTGGAGCGTGTTATGCGCTCTGCTAGTCTCCCCCTGCACCCGACAATGCCATGATGTTGCCGCCAAGGGCCGTCAAGATGCCGGTATTTGCTCGTCAGCAGCGTCGGGGGGGATGGAATCAAAGGAAGCGCCATGCATCAAGGGAAAAAATATCCGCACCTGTTGGTGTGTGGACACATGGCCAGTTTTTTTTGAGCGCGCCTACTAGAACCATGGTCAATGTTTTCGGCTTTTACATGCCACTAGCTGCTGCGTATCGTTTATAAACGTCTGGTCTGGTCTGGCGTCTGGTGGGTCGCCGCGATGTGCACGCCAGAGCTCGCAAGCTCAAGGAGATGGTGGGGGCCATGCAAAACGTGGCTGGAGAGCATGAACAGATATATGAGCAACGGTATCAAGTTGTGGGCGAATCGCAAACTCTAGACTGCCCACAAGAATTCAGGCGCATTCCCTTTGAGTCAGCGCGGTAGGGTCCGACTTTCGTAACAAGCAGGGGTTTTGGCATATTCAAAAAAATCAAAATGGAAGGTATAAAGGCACATCATAACAAAGGTGCCGATAATTGCCCTATTTACAAAGAGCTACATGACACTTGACTTCTCGCAGTTCTAGAAGGTTGGAACCTTTTTCACGCTATTCCGTCACAAAAAGGTACCCGCTACTCCGTATAAAGTACTTAATCGTAGAAGAGTGGCACCGGGGGCGGTTACAAAAGCTACTCACTAGCATGTCCCATGCGTGAGATAAACACGCCGGCCCGAGATGGCGTGGAAAACCGGGTCTTGGCTCTGCTTCTGTTTGGTTACGAATGGGGCAGCGCGTGCCGTCTGATTGGCCCCGCCCGTCGTTGCCGATAAGCCAGACGGCATGCCCTGATGGCCAGTGCTGGTCACATGCATTCACTACACCTTGGGCGCCTAGCCTGTATCAAATAGATTTTGAATTTTCGAACCTGATGAAAGTTTTGCCACCTACACTGCAAACAATGGACATGACTCCTCGCAGTGCAGGAACTTTATTTCGCTTCATGTGTCATTGCAGAACCCTTCGTAGTTCGGCTGGAAAGAAGCCGAGCCGCGCAGACCAAAACAGGCCGCGCGTGTGCAGGTGCTGATGATGTACCGAGTAGAGTACGGGGTTGGTTGGAAATTGTGTTGCAGCTACTATATTTTGATACTTGCGAATTCGCCAAGCCCGGGGCTTACACGAAGAGACATGCGAGCATCGTATTTGCTCCGAGTGGTATCGAGATTCAAGACGAGGTCGGGGGGTATACTATTGACAGTATGAGGTTTTGGAAGTGGTTCATTCAGTATCTGGAATTGACCCTGGTCATTGCATCGTCGAGCCTCGGCCGAGACGTGGCAGTTGACGATGCGACTGTTGCTTTGAACCAGAGGGTCAGACTGGAGTGTAAGTTCAATGTCGACAAGTCGAGTCAACCACATCAGTTGAAAGGTACCTGCCTGCCCTAGTAGGTAGGTAGGTTAGGCAGGTACTAGGCATCGGGTCCGGTGGACCCCGAGGGCCGCGACCCACCAGACAGAAAACGAGAGGTCAGTGCTCATTTCAGACGACTTGTTTGAAGGGTAAACTCTGTTCAATGGCAAGCGCCGCGGCTAGTCCGTCTAGCCCAGGAACGTTGGATCTGGTGGAATCCGGGGCTTCCTGACCATGGCGTCTACTCGGCTTCCATTGGTTGCTAGTGCTGCCGTATTCTCACGATGTGCCGCTGTTGTGACCGCCCCATTTTTCTGCGCTACCTCACAGGTCCGGCACTTTTTCCAAGGGCTGCGATATGTGTGATATTAGCTGTATACGGAGTATAAACCTGGAAACTATTAACTTGTATTATTATATCAATAGTTGATAGGTTTCTGTACCTTTTAATTCAACATTTTCAATTGCTTCATATCCCTGCTCGCTACAAAAGCGTCATGTTGGCGGACTCCAAGGGATTTGCATTGCCCCATGGAGGCGGATACCATGCGGCCCCCAATGTCGCCGGGGTGGCCACGGCCATCACGACATTCTCCAAGCATCGATGCATCGATGCACGCACCCCAGACTGCTTCTCAGTGTGCCTGCGGATGGTTCAGAATGCGGCGGGACCGCGAGTGTTCCGGGGACGGGGCTGGCATGTCGCGATTGTGGGAGCATGACGTCTGTTTCGCATCTGTCTGTGTGGCGTCCAAGATGAAACGTCTTCGCCAGCAGAGATAATGGCCCTGGGTGGGCGGGTCCGGCACTCGACTTTTGAACCATGGATTGATTCTGGAGCCAGACTTTTTAAAAGCCGCGCCGCCCCCATACTCGGCTTCAACGACAAACCCACAAACGACGGTGGTGAACCATCTCAGACGCTCCCTTATCCATCTTTTCTGTCCCTTCCCTTCGTTTCCAACTATCATGTTTCACCTTTTGTAATCCCGTGTCATCAGTCTTTACAGAACAAGAAAGAAGAAAAAAAAAAAAAACTAGCCCGCGGAGCTGGTTCTCCCTCGTTTTTGCAGAAATGACCACCAAGATGCCTCCGGGCACTATTCGATTGACGGGTACGTACAACTCCAGAAGACACATGGAAACAAAGCACCGGGCTCACCAGGACACGCACAGGCCCGGACAACAAGATTATCCTGCACCCAAAACCGACAGACGACTACGATGATCCCCTGGTGCGTGCTGCTCCCCACGCCGCCGCGCGGCCCCGAGATTTGATGCCTGCATGTGGTGCGCAAAACTAACCCGCAGAGCCAGAACTGGTCGGCCCGCCGCAAAGCGCTGCACTTTGGCATCGTCGTCTGGTACACGTCCATGACGTTTGTCCTCACCGAGGAAGCGCACGTCACCTACACCGGTCTCCAGCTAGACCTGGGCGTGAGCGACGACGACATCGCGCTCGAGCGGTCCCTCAGCTTCATCGGCCTCGGGCTGGCGGGCATCGTGCTCATCCCGCTGGCCTACCGCTACGGCCGACGGCCCCTGTACCTCATGAGCATCCTGACGCAGGCGGCGGCGGCGCTGTGGACGGCCAACGTGAGCACCAAGTCGGAGTATTTCATCAGCAGCGTCGTCACGGGGGCCGCCGCGTCCGTCAGCCAGACGCTCGTGCCCATGACGGTGGCGGACCTCTTCTTCGTGCACCAGTTCGCCACCATGAACGGCCTGTTCCTGTTCGCCCAGGGCACCGGCGCCTTCCTGGGCCCCGTGGTGGTCGGCTTCGTCGTCGACGCGCAGGGCTGGCGCGCCGCCGTGCGCTGGACCGCCGCCGTCCTCGCCCTCACTTTTGTCCTGATGCTCCTGCTGCTCGAGGAGTCGACCTTTGTGCCCTCCCCGCCGGGCAAGAACGCCGAGGGGTCCGCCGCGGGGGACGAGTACGAGCACGAGGACGAGTTCTTTAACCGGCCCGTCTCGTGGGCGAGCGCCTCGGACCCCGTCGACCTGGTTGACGTCAATCGCACCATGACGATTCCTACCCGGGCCGTCGCCGGGCTGCCTGCGCCCCCGAAGACGTGGAGGCAGCGGTTCGCGCTGGTGACGCAGACCAAGAGGCCTATTGGGAAGCGCTTCACGTCCCCGTTTGTCATTCTCGTCAGCTTCCCGGCCGTTGCGTACGCCGCCGTCACGTATGGCTCCGTCATGGCCTGGCTGTCGGTGCACCAGCACCTCTCGGCCGTCAAGCTGCTCGAGGCGCCGTTCCGGTTCGACTCGTTTGACGTCGGGCTGTTTGGGCTGGCCCCCTTTGTCGGGCACAGCCTGGGCAGCGTCGTCGTGGCCGCCCTGAGCGATCGCTGGGTGGTGCACCTCGCGCGTAGGAACGGCGGCATCTACCACCCCGAGATGCGTCTGTGGCTCGCCATCCCCGGGGCCGTGTTGACCTGCGCCGGCATTCTGCTCTTTGGCATTGCCATTGCCAAGGTGAGTGGGCGCCTTGTTCTCTTTGGCGACCAGACCCCTGCTAGATGTTTACATGCTGACAATCAATTACTTGTCTTAGGAGGCTCCTGTGATTCTTATCGGCGTTGGTTCCGCTGTATTTGGGCTCGGTTTTAGTATTTGCCTGGACGTGGCGCTGGCGTACATTACCGACTGCTACCACAACGTAAGTAGATGCAAAACCGTAGCACGGTCGACGTCTTGTGTGCCAAGGATGCTAATCGAGGTGGTGTAGATGATTGGCGATGCCCTCGCCGGGATCGTCTTTGTCCGGAACCTGATTGCCGTCGTGGTGGGCATCGCGTTGCTCCCGGCGATCCAAAAAATAGGCGTCCTGCATGCCTTTATCATAGTTGCCGCGACGGCCGCGGCGGTGCTGCTGATTCCCGTCCCGATGATGATTTGGGGCAAGAAGGCGAGGGCCGCCACGGCCGCCAAGTACGAGCACTACTCGCTGGCTGCGATCCCCCCGGCCTCCCTGAAGAGGATACTGGACGAGTGGTCGTAGGCTTGCTGGCAATGTTTTGGGGCAAGAGGCCGCTGGTGTGGTTTGGGGTCATTGTTTGGCCGACGGTGTTGCGGGGATGGGGATCATGGATGTTGTGATTGATCGAATCGGAGTTGTACAACTAGAATCTGCAAGAATAGGGAAGACGAAGATGTATAAAATGCTTGGAGTTTGTAGGATAGTCTTGGAGGAGGATGGGGCGCTATTCGTGCGAGACAAGGAAAGAGTCTGGTGTATTGGTCGTTGTGCCTTGCCGTGAAGAAGCACCGCGCACGCTATGGATCTTGAAACAAACGACTAATGATGGCGGTGGCGAGTCCTGCTCTTTGGAGCCCTCCGCCAGCCTTGACCAAGGTCTATCATAAGCACGAGCACCAGGGGCCGGGGTATGTGAGTCAAGTAATGGATAGACAAATAGAAGATAGAACAAGAACAGGGAATTTAAAAGAAAGAAAGAGCAATAATGCTTCTCGTAACATGAAATGTAGCTGATAGCCAACCCTAGCGACCTCGGGGGCTGGAGAGAGTCGAACACTGGCATCTCGTCGTTGCAAAGCAAAACCTTGGAAAGAAATCCACGTCTCCAAAGACTTAGTCTTCAAGGCTTCAAAGAAGCGCCATGACGCGACGGGGTGCCTAGGTTTGCAACAATATCATCATTATTGACAGGTAAACTGTCCTCGTTCGCGCTCTGTCCAACCTTGTTCGTTGTGATTCTGACCGTCATTAGACTCAAGTAGGGTGCTTCGCAGTCATCGAGGCTCAGCCAAGGCAGCCAAGCATAGCTGTGACTGTGCCGCCGCGAACTCGGCCGTGTGATTGGGCACACGTAGAGTTTGGAGGGTTGTGCCCAAGAAACGTCGGCAACTCTGGCATCCTTGAAGCGTTTGCGTTTGATGTCCTCTGCAATATGCGTCTGGTGTTACACGGAAATGGCCTGTTACACAAGGGCTACGGTCACGGGACTAGGGCAAAGTCCCTCACCGACTTGTTGTATTTAAAGACGTCTTTGGTCAACGTGGCCTTGAGGAAAACCAAGAACCTTTGATACCAAAGACTGTTATTAGCTGAATTGGGCCAAAATTGCTCCAAGCCCTCTAATCGAGCCCTTGTCACATCTGACGTGTCATCACGGATGGACCTTTGGTCTGGATTGTGTTGGGGGCATGAGCAGCAAACATGCTTGACGATGGCTTGGATGAGGTCCGGGCAGCCGGCATTCCGGAATGCCTTGCACGTCCTGCGTGGCATTGTCGACGGTTGCGGAAACGGCCAGAGGCTCGATAGAGAAGCGAGGTAAGGGAGGCGGTGGCGGCGACCGGGGTTTTCTTGAACATGGCACTGCCGGTTCAACCTTGCCATCCGTCTTCGGCACGGATTGTGCTTTATAGAGACATGTATGTCTACGTGAAGAAGCGCCGTTGCTTGACAGGCTAGAAAAACGGCATGGAGTAACTTGGAACCTCCACCCCTTGGAAGCACGATGAGGATGGATTGTTTGAATTTTATGTACACTTTTCACCACTGCGTTGGTTCTATAAGCGACACAAGTAGCCAAGGCTCGAGGATTCGTGATGGTGCTCGTAAAGGTCCGAGGCAAGGGTTCAGGCCGGGTGACGCATCCACTCCCATACGAGAGGCGATCCAATACAATCCAATACATGGGCTTGGCATTAACGAACACAAAGCCACCAATGTATAGAGCAACTGCGTATTGTTAAGGGTCACGATCCCACTCGTGATACTGGGGCCCAATGCTGGAGGGCACAGCGGCGATGGATTGGCAATGTAGCAATGGTCAGCCACCGAGGAGACGAGGGGGAGTCGAATGGAAAGATGGTATGATGCACAGTTTCATCACCTCGGAAGAGCAGGCATGATGAGCCTGCGAGTGCAAGTATAATGGACCAGGAAGCACGCAACTAACGTTTTTTTTTTTGAATATGCAACTGTAATATTCGGCCCTGCAGACCATAAACCCCCAGCCATTATTTTCTTTCCTTGATAAGCTGTGAAATACCCCCGGTGCCGCTTTACATGAATAAATCTACCGGCAGAATTCCCAGCAGGGGCTGCCGATCAAGACCACCGCAACATCCAACGATTTCCCCGGCAGCTTTTCAGAGCAACATTGACAACAGGTGATGATGAGGTGTTCAAGTCGAGGTCCAACTGTAGACTGCCTAGAACCCAGCCTGAAATTGTAGGGCACACAACGAACCCCTTTTGGACAACTTTGATTGAAAGCGAGCCGGAACGGTCCTTGGCTACGGCCCATGGCGAGACGAAGCATGCTCCGAGTGCGTCCACAAATGTCAAGCGTATTCCTTTTGGTAACTTTGCGCCCGTTCGCTGGGGGGTTATGAGATGTGTGTGAATAAGAGGCATCGTCCAAGGACCAAACATGACACATTTTACTCCGAACGAGGAAGCTCCCGCAACGGACGGTAGTACTAGGGTGCTTAATCAGTACTCGATTACCTGGTGACTCGGTACTTTTGGAAGAAAGCCGCGTTGGCGTCTGATGGTTCATCGCCTGCTCCCCTTGGCCACTGGCGGTACTGAATCACGGCTGAACGGAATACACGGACAAGCGGCATAGCAGCAATTACGAGACAGGAACCAATTCATGTTGCCCAGGCTGCAGACATATTCTCGCCACTACCAAGCCGTGTTCTTGACAGGGGTACTCCATCGTCTTGTACAGCAGACTTCCTTGACCTCTTGTACGTAAATCTTGGCTGGCCAGTCGTTTGTACTCCTCCATCTCTTACAAGCGGCTGCTTACTTGGGGTTCCAACTATAGAAAACACCGCGTCAATCAGTCTCTGGCCGCCGTTTTCTGGATCCTTCCCCTTCACATTTCCCAGGACGAGAGGTCTCGTGCGGTCCCCCCCCCGACCGGGAAACTCGGCAGAAAGATTCTACCAGATAACTTATCAAGTGGGCGCCGCTGCCCTCTCTTCAAATAGCAAGCGCAAGTTCCTTGGGCACAACGGCCCAGCCTATGAGGAATTCTCCCTGATTAGCACCCGCCCGCTTCGAACATGTTTCAATGTCCACATCAACGCCATCCTATCTTGCTTACGGAAGTCATTCTATCCAGCCACGTCGGGTCAAGTCGCCAGCGGAGACTTGTCACGAGCGTGTACAGAGTCGCCTTGAGCTGCAAGATGGCAAACTGCTCCCCCAGACAAGCGCGCTGCCCGCCGTGAAAAGTGATGAACTCGGCACGCGTCCTCCGCCGCCTATACTCCCTCTGTATATCGCGCCGCGAGCACCCCCAGCGACTTGGCCGAAAGTCGTCTGCGTCTTGTCCCCAGGCGTCGGGGTCGCGGTTCGTCGAGTAGCAGTTGTAGCCGACGTACGTGCCCTCGGGGAGAAAAATGGCGTCGCCTAGATGGACGGCAGAGGCCACGCGCCGGTTGATGAGCTGCCCGATGGGCGGGAACAGCCGCAGGCTCTCGTATATGATGGACGTCAGTAGCGGCAGGCTGTCTAGGTATTCTGCGTCGACTGGCTTTTCAGGCTGCAGACTGAGCTCGTCGAAGAGTCGGTCCTGCATGTCCTGTGGAAAACGGTCGTCAGCCGCCGCCGACTTTATGGTTCATCTCGACTTACCTGGTGCTTGGCCAGCAAATACATTGTTGATAGGATGGCCAACTGGGGGTTTTCTTGGCCAGCCACAAATAAGACGGTGACGTTGTCTCGGAATTGCTTCTCTGTCAGTTCTCCAGAGTCTCGGGCGGAGAGGAGCCGTGTGCGCAGCTTGTTCTGCTGATGGTTGTCAGACGTCGTGTCCCCTTTCGCTCCATGCTCCAGCGTCAAGACTAGTTGGTTGGTGAAGTCGGATGCTCGCCTTCTTGCTCGTGTCCTGCTCGGAAACGGTAGACGGTCAAGGAAGGGAAAGTTCATAAAGAGAGGTGTAAAGATTTCCTTGGTGATCTGGGCCTGGATCCGATGCAAGCAGGCGCCGCTTGAGCATGGCGTCTTGAGCACAATTTTGCATTAGCCAACACTTGTTCCGTTTTGGATACGGTCCGACTCGTTTCCATTCACCTACATTTGGATCGACATTAAAGTACGTGTTTCCGAAATTGGCAATTGTGTGCCTCTGGATGCTTCCCTGAATGCCGTCTGTTGGCAGAGCCCGCGACTTGACGAGAATGGTACTCAACTGTCTGGCATTTCGAAGCAGCACATCCAGGTTGGGACTGGCCTGCAGCCCAGGTTTGATAACCCGCTTGTACTTCTTCCAGGTTTCTCCGCGACTCGATATGATGTTATCCCCAAGCAGAGCTGCCAAGACACTATGAGGAATCTTGCGGTAGTTTCCACTCTTCTGGTATATGTCCTCGCGTCTGAAAACTTCAGCCAGATAGGCCGGCTTGTGAATCAACACGTTCCATTGGCCCGCAAAAAATATCGAGGCCGCACCGTGCTTGCGCAGTGGTTTCTCAATGTACTTGGTGAAGACGTCGCGCTGATCGACGTCCTTGACCAAGGGCATCAGTGCCACCCAGAAAGGTATCGTGGGAATGCCGCCAACGCCTTTCCGAGGCGATGAAAAGTAAGAAAAGAGGACACCGGACACGGTGATTGCCAATAGTATCGCACCACCCAGCAGCAGGGAGGCAGTCATGGCGCAACCCGAATTGCAGAGGGATTCGCAGCAGCACACCAATGTTGCAATCAATGGATGTTGAGAAAAAAATTGTGCCCGCTCTTGTCACTGCCAAGGGCAAAAATTGTATTGGCACGTTTATGCAAGGCTGATTGGGCTTGGCAGGAGCGAAGCCAAAGCCGGATATATCTTTTGGTGGATTTACGTGTAAGCGAGGCCCATGTATGCGGCGTGAGTTACCTGCAGTAGCGCAAATAATGCCAGAGGAATAAAAACAGAAGACACCCTGTCATGCTACGCTAGCGTCAGACTTTGATTCAAAAAAAAAAAGCCGGTGAGTTTACTTTTCGTGCACTAGACTGCGCCGTGACGTCTTTGACAGAATCAAACGCGTAGCAACGCCATCTGTAACAAGGGCTCAAATAGAGGGCTTGAAGCAAAAGCTAGATTCAATAATAATATCGTAGGGTCTCAAAGGTCCTTGGTTTTCCAAGGAGAAGGAAAGGACTAGTGACCACTATATACACATGAAAGAAACGCTCGTGCCTAAGGCACTTACCGAGGCACGTGTTCTACCTGGGTAGTTGTGTAACCAACAAGTCCTCGATCGGTGTGCCTTGTTCTTGGGCTCGCGATCGTTTTGGGCTTTTCCCGTGTAACACCGTCTCACGGATGTCACACAAGGGTTCAATGTGAACATACGAGACCCCAGCGCACTAGGCTGAGCGCTGTCTTATACAGTCAAGGTCTCTTGTTTCCAAAGGCCTCAAGGACAATCAATCACCTTTGATACCAAGGACGGTTACTAGACGAATGGAGCTCTGACTCGGAGCCCTCGCGAAGCCCCCATCACCGCGCGCCAGGTTTCGCCTCGTGACGTCTTTGACGAAACCAAACACGCGGACGCGCACCAAAACGTAATTAATCACGCGCCGGCCAGCCTAGCATTCGCAGACGTTTTCCAGTCCTCGTCCCGTGATTCGTCCCTCGACTCCCTACCCAATAATGCCAGTTCAGTCTTTATAAGGCAAGAGTTGTTCATGCTCGCCACACATTCTGACACGGCTCTCCCCACGGCAATCCGTACCATGACCAACATTCTTCGTTTTGCTCCCTCAAACGCTCCCACCAAAGGGTGGACAAGGTTCACATCGGCAGTGTCGGGTCTGCGGCGCTGGATCCGCGGCGCTGCTTTCGCCCGGTTCACCTGCGGCTCACGCATTTTCTCGTCATCGCCATATAAAATACCCCAATAACTATATCGTCTATTATAATGATACGATAAATGACCCAAAACCTTCAATATCTAGAAAAGTCCCGAGAATCCTGCACATCCACAGAGCCGGATCCGGCGATGCCCAGCCCCTTCGCGAACACCCCTTATCCATTATAAAACAAAGTCTCAATCGCGTCGTCGGACGACTTGAATCCGTACCCAGGTATATCGGACAATTCTATCCATGGCTGCTGCTCATGATACTCGTGCCGCCCGGGACACGCAGCACATCTACAGCCCCGTTGGCGAAATGGCTTCGTTGCCGTCCAGATCGTCGATACACGGCAGGTTCATAGCGGGCTTTGTGCGCCAGACATCTGGCCATCTCATTCACTGCTTCGGCCCCTTTCCAACTCGAATAACTCCAGTATGGCCCCAGATCCGGGACCACGTCTTACGGGAGGAGTGCCGCCTGCGCAACCGTCTGTCGCGAATCTCCTTGCCGCTCAAGCACGCACCCGAGACGGCTGACAGCGTGGATCGTGTGCCCCCCTCTCACGAGTATCTAGTTTTTGAAATGCCAAGGCTCGCAGATGATCAAGTCATTGGTCTTGTGCTCGCGCCCGATTCGTCGCCAACGCCACAGTCTCTCGAGCTCGACAAGTTTTTCGCCGACCTGGTGCTGAGCGGCCTGCGCGTGGATATAAAAACCCACGCGGGCCATTTACCAGACGCCGACGCTGACATGGCCGCCGACGCTGTTGTGCATCTTTTCGATACAAGCCTGCGGTACGTTGGCAAACACGACAAATGGCTCAGGGGAGGACGAGACGTGTTCCGGCAGCAGGTGAGGTCGTTTACATCCCGAGGAGCACGGGTCGAATTCTGTCTGCCCGCGTTTCCATGCAAGTCATCCAGCACGGAAAAGGTCTTGTCCCAGTCCCCAGATCGTGGGGAATACGTGGCCCTGTCGAATCTGCAGCGGTTCCTGCAAGGGGTGGAGGATGTGTACGGACCGGGGGCCAAGCTCTGGATCATTAGTGACGGGCACGTGTTTAGCGATTGCAGTGAGTAACAAGGATCTGATGGAAATGCCAGACCCGGCATGCTGACGTGGGATAGTTGGCGTCGACGACGGGGTTGTCGACCAGTACGGGGAGGAACTGCAAGCCATGAACGAGACGATTGCCCATCGCCTCGGGGGCAAGAACAGAATCGGCTTCCGATCTCTGCCCGAATTGTTCGACTACGACGGCCTCGTTGGTGCGAGCGAATTGCCTCTGGTCACGGACATGCCGCTCAAACCTCGTCTGATTGGTACCAAGACGACAGCCAAGGCCGAGCTGTGCCGCCGGATTCTTGATATGGGATTCCGGCCGGGTGATGCGGAGCCGATGGAGGATCTGATTGCCAGGGATCCGGCGCTGCTGGCTTTGTATCGCGGTTTCTCCAAGTTTATGCTCGAGGACCTTGCTACGAACCAGTACACGAGGCATCTTAGCCGGAGCCAGTTGAGAAGGAAGGCATCCGAGGTGGCTAAAGAGATGATGCAGGCATGTCTTTTACCTTTGCCGTACTGTGACGGGCGCTGAACTATTCGGTAGCGAAACCAGGCCTATTCGAATCTGGTGGAAATGATGTTTCCGCACCATGTGCGGCTGTCCATACACGCGTAAGTGGCTCGGCGTCCATGTATGAGTAAAGCTTTTGACTCGATACTAATATTTTGTTTTAGACACGATAATGCTGGACCGAAATTCGGCATCAAGATGTTGGGAAAACACGTCATTCCGACGGATGTGATTCCCCCGACGGGCGAGGCTTTGGATTGCTGCGACCACTTGCATATACCCACGCCCTGGCACAATTGCATGGTCGAGATTGATGGGCGGCTGAGCCTCTACACGACAAAGGCGAGTGCCGTGTGGCCGGCAGTGCGATCTGGTGATGCTACCTGGGTCAATGGCGAAGAATGCGGGAGTTATGTTTACTTTAAAAAGATGGAATCGGTAGCGTAAATACCAAATACAGTTGCGTTTGGTTCGGTTGATATTGCCGTGAAGTCTGTTGCTACGGCTTCTCATCTCTCTCCATGGCTGGAGATGGCGCGCAAATGTCTAGACTCAGAGTTAGTTGAAAGACGTGTCATGGGCTCGCATCGATTGGATGTGGTCTCAAGTTGCGTGCACACGCAAAACTGAGTCGGCAGCATCTGAATCGGGCCACAGTCTCAATACTACTTTAGGCCTATACCTGGAATTCTTCCTCGACTTTGGAGTCTGCTCCCTTTGAATGCTTTCCTCCTAGCTTCATATGCAGTATACTCTCGGTTGATGCAGGATGCCCAGCCCAAGTACATGAATTTACAAAGGGCAAGTGGCTTATTTAGTCCTGCAGAATTTCCTTTCGCCCGAGTTCGATTCGGTTACACCCAGGGAATTATGTCTCACCGTACTCCGTAGAAAGAGGGGGAACATTGAAGGTCTTGTATCACGTCGTACCCTGAGGCTCAGACTTCGGTAGCCCACAGTCCTCGTCATTTATATATTCACTTTGGCGTCGGGGACGACTGGAGTGCAACCACACCAGTTCATTTAGCCGTCTGCGAGAGTAACAATGGAATACTGTGCCAAGTGCGAGAGGGAGTTTGTGTCTGAAGAATCCCTCGAGCAGCACTTGCGACATTCTTCCTACCACGAGTACTGCGTACGATGCAGTAAATCGTTTAATTCAGCATCGGCACTGCAGCAACATCTTCGAGACTCTTCGAAGCACCATATATGTTCAATATGCACTACACGTATGGACTTTGACACCAGAGATGATCTTGAAGCGCATTTGGAAAAGGTCCACGACCATTGTGCGCCCTGCAACCGCTCCTTTGATAGCCCCCAACTACTCGAGGAACACGACGTATCGGCACACAATCTGTGCACAATCTGCAAATCTTACTTTGCGACGGCACAAAATCTGCGATGCGTACGTGTTCATTTCGCTCTGCCAAGAGGCTTCAACGCTTTATTTCTCATCAAACTGTACAGCATGCAAAAACACACGCGGCCAAAACTGTGGAATGCTTCGGCTGCTATAGAACATTTCGCTCTTCCTCAGCCGTGCTCTTGCACCTCGAATCAGGGAATTGCGCCTCAGAAGTGGACAATGACTGGATGGTTGACCTTGCCTTCGAATGTCATCAGGCGCGTTTTTACACGAGCGAAGATGATGACTACAACTTTGAGTGCCCAACCTGTGGCACTCCGTTTTTGGCAATGAGCGGGCTGCTCCAGCATGTTGAGAGTGATGTCTGTACTGAGGGCCTGGCTATGGGCAAACCGTTGTTCAAGTTTCTACGTTTTCTGCAGTCACGTCTGGCCTGAAGTTGATGTTGCCCTGTGACATTAGACACTAATGGCGAAGTGTTTGGAAGGAGCTGATGAATAATAGCTAGAGTCGGGACAATACAACTCTGAGCCTCTTGAGATGAGTTTTCACTTCGTAAAGAAAAGACTGGGTCTAAAAAGAAAACTAGAGGTTTGCTGAACAGCCTACGACGAAATCCATGATTGGAAATTTTACAGCATTTACAAATATCAATGTACTTTATATTATATTCTTTGCTATAATATATTACAATATCATATAGCCTATTTAAGAATATAAAAATAATACATTTAGTGCTCTAGTTAGAATATACATGGAAGTTTCGTATTTTGCTGCTCAAAAGCATAAATTCCTAACGTAATTACTTTGAGTTTTGCCTGACTGTTGGACTTGTACAGCTAGAGCTGGAAACTCGGTGCCTTTCCCCTCGTATGGATAAAAGCCCTTAATCGAATTTCGGCGAATGCAGTATATCGGAGCATATGAATCCTTCACGACTGCGGGATGTGGACGTTCGTAGCTTTCCAATTCAGTCTAGCAAACCTTGGTCCTGTTAGCTTTCTGAAGCATTTTCACTTCAAGGGGATACATTGACCTTGCATTCTATATAATACAAAAACCGGCTTCGTCAATCACCGACTATATAAGCTGCTTTGGAACAGGTACGAACGGCCCGGGCGATTGCACTCTTCGCGACGATACTGGCAAAAGGCAACGATACGCAGCAATGTGCATCGAGTACAACCTGAATTCCAAGGAAGACATAAACCGACTGAAAGTTTTTCTCAATACTGGGCATGACAGAGGCCGGGAACCATGGGGCAACTGTTGAGACTAATCTGGGGATTGATGAGTTGGCATTACTGATTGCCAGGACCAACACGTCCGTACTTACGGACCCCTTCCTCTTCTTAGATGGAACTCAAGCTCATGCACATTTGCACCACAATGTCCATCTGTGACGCGGGATTCGCGGGCTGAAATGGCTGAACAGATTGCCTCCTGCGTCGCCCCCCGTTGTGTGCTCTGCACACTACAGCTTCAAGGCGACGACGACATCTTCGTGGGTTCGTGGCATTGATGCCTTGGACAAGCATGATTCTGACGAAATGACTAGCTTCTCAGGCGAATCCAGCCTATCAACCCGCCAAGTACTTTGCCTGCATGGTAAACTGCCCGCACATCAATGGTCTCGCCTATGGCTGTCACTCGGCCTGCTCACAAGCTGGTCTGCCATCTTTGGCCGCTTGCAAGGTGAACTGTTGGGACAAGGACTTTAGCCTTTCAGCTGGACGATCATCCGACTACCAACATCACCTCATGCGCAACGGCACCACTATGCTCGACATTGCGCCATCGGCTATACGAACTGAGACAAACATAACCAAGGCCTGCAAAGCGCAAATCAACACCGCACATTGTATTGTATATGGGCAACGTATGTGACGCTACGTGGTGAAAGCTTCTTGTCTAGCCTGAGCAATGGGCCCAAAGGTATCCTCGTATACGACCCAAAAGTCAAGCCTGCAGCGGACATTATTTACTTTGCGCGAGGTCCCCTGGGCGTCCAGAACATACTTTTTACCTGTTCGGCAGATGAAGTAGAACTGGAAACTGTCCGATGGAATTGGTGGCAAGACATACCCTTTTCTGCTGGCCAAAGCATTTATTTTGACTTTGACGTACTTTTTTCCACGGCATTAACTATTGATTTATAGCCCTATGGAAGTGCTAACTTGTGAGCTAGGGTCTCAAAATCCGCAATATACATGTGAATCAAGAAGGGAACCCAAAACGCCCAATGTGGTCTGCGCCGTCACTCCGACCGAGCCTTGTGCACTTCCCCCTGGTGCAACACTCACAACCAGCCCGATTCAACCGCATCACGGTCAATGATCCAGAAATAACAGGCTACTCGATAGCCTGGAATGCCGCCCGCCGAGCCCTCACAATGGTGGCGCACGCATCCAGTAGCGACTTGCGTTGCTATGATGAGTTTCCCGAAAGGGGCACCACATGGTTCTACATTACACTTGGTAGCGGAGAGTTTCTAAAGGACATATGGCGTCGAGACTGCCATTCACATCCCCATCGGGGTGTAGATCTAATTATAGCTACATCACTCGACAACGTCTATGTGATAGGGCCTCATGAAAACCCTAACCGGAGGTACTCTTATTCGCGATTGGCCATCTTGCGAGATGGCCCCAACCACTTGTACATCGATGACTCTGTCGGCTTCATACGCGAGCTTGCCTTTGACCCAGAACCAGGAAGCCCCAGCAACACTTGGGAGGACTGCAAACCGGTGCCTATATCCCCCAATCCAGGAAACAATCCGAATTGTTGGAATATCTCCGAGAGTTTCTTTTATACCTCGGCGCCGCTTGACGATTTTGCTTGGTGTCAACCTATGCCAGTTCAATGACATGGTCACCGGTCTACTATTACATTATGGGGACGGATCGCAGGCGACTGTGGGGGAAGTGAGGCTAGACAGACTGCAAAGCCATTGTCGACAAGTGCCCAGAAACTCAACAATACGATTTACAGTGTCCAGAACAAGTCGCCAATGTCCGTATGTCAACGGTCTTCAGATCTTCACTGAGAACATGGCAAAGCCACCCTTCAACCACGGGCTGGATCTAGAGGTGAATTGTCATGGGATATTGCAATGGTGGTTTACAAGACGGCAATGCCAACTTGCGTATGGAAATCGTACCAGTGCTTCAACGTGCTTATGATAAAAAAAAAAACCTTATTTTTAGATATCTTATATAGTGACCAACTGCTTTGTGGGGGTACTAGCAAAAGACAACGATTCGCAGCAACGTTGCATCAGCTACAGCCTTGATTTCAAAAGAAGCCTAAAAAAAAACTGGACAAAATGTGTGCATGTGAGGAATTAGCATATAGGCGGGGAATGATTAGGTGACTGTTGTGTCCTTCGTGTGGATTGATGAGTTGGCATTACTGAGAGCCGGGACCAAGACCATGACCGATAACAACACCAACACTAAAACCAGTACCATTATGAATACCAACTCCGAGGCCATGGCTCATGACTGATGGCTGACACAGCTGACATGAGGCCGTGCAGTTGACGCCGCGGCCAATAAATCTTTGTTGTTGCTGTTGTTGGTCGTGCGTTCCACCTCTCTTTCCATCACAAGATTACCATAGCCACACTGCACTTTCGAAATATACAAACTCAAGGCACCCATCCAATGCCTGGCAACACCGCACAGGATGTGGGGCAAATGTATCCAGTGACCAGCGTGAGATGAAGCAGTTGAGATGTTAGCTGTAGGTGGTTGTTCAATGCCTGCTGCGATGACCTTGCATTTGCTGTTTGGCCCATGCCCTCGTGCAGCCCTGAGATCCGTAAATGTACCAAGAGAAAGATTCACAGGCAAAATGGATATAATTCTGCACACGAGTACCTCAGAAAATAGAACAAGTCTAGGTTGCCGCTCAGTGTTATCCGGATCCTCATGCGAACTTACTTGGCTGGAATACGCATATAAGAAGTCAATACAGTCTCAGTTCTGGAGAAAGTTTCCTTGACTTCAGTTCCCTACAAAATCCAATTTTCTCATACCGTCCTACATAGTTGCGCTGATCCAGTTTTTCAATCTTCTATTCTGTAAAGAGTCAAGACCACTCGGTAATATCACTTCACCTCGTTCCTGAAGGGCGTAGTTACTAGTTATACTGTTGCTAACTCATCGGCATAGACATGTGTTGGTACGACATTGCTCCAGTCCGTATGCTCTGTGGCCACTCTGGCCCAGACCAACCTATTCGAACGCGAAGTTGCGGGAAAACGCCGTGTTCGACCGGTGGCGTCCCCAAACCCAACTATCTCGGGAGCACTAGGATGCGATATCCGTGCGAGGATTGCAAGGCCAATCGGGTCTGGGTGTGTGTGTCAATGGCGAATGGGACCGCGCACGTGCCTAGTGGAGCTCCTTTTGCAACTTGGCCATTTAAATAGCAAGCCATGTTCTTATAGTAGGTGGTTATAAGTCTACGAGCACCTTACTACTACTAAATTAGTTATAAAATATATATAAGTTATAAGAAATATTTTAGTAGAATTTATTATATAAATTTAAGTATTATTTTATTAGAACTTATAAAAGCTATTATAAATTAAAATAATTACTTTTATTAATACTTTTTAATAACTTTAAGCTAAAAATCCCTATTATTAAGTGCTTTTATTATATGTTATTATAATAAATTATATTTAATTATTAACTTAAATACTTATAAATATTATAATTAATAAAATAACTTTTATATAATTAAATAAGTTAATTAAGTTTTTATAATACTTTTTATATAATTCTTAAAAAATATATTTATATAAATTACTTATTTTATTTTATATAAAAATCTTATTAAAAAAATTATTTAAGTAAATTAAAATATAAAAATAAAATATAACTTTAAGGTTACTTATATAAAGTAATTTTTTAAGATTTTAAACTTAATAATATATAAATTATAACTTAGTTTTTATATTATTTTATAATAATTTTAGCTTTATAATTATTTATTTATATTTAAAATACTTATATAAAACTTATTATTCCTTTTAAAAAAAGTAAAACTATTAATATAAATTTATTTAATAACTTTACTTTTAGTTTTACTAGTTTTATTAGCTCTTTTAATAATTAATATAATAGCTTTTTTAATATTATATTTAAGTTTTATTTTTTTAAAAGCTTTTTTTTT
>AZNH01000025.1:13732-30418 GCA_000814955.1 Metarhizium guizhouense ARSEF 977 | reverse complement strand
TAAGTAAATAATATAATTATTAATAAATTAAAAGCTTTTTATAATAAAAAAAATACTTATTTTAAAGTTAAAAATCCTAATTTTAAGAAAATTAAAAAAGTTATATAAATAATTAAGAATTTAAAAAAAAAGGTTTTTATAAATATTAAATTAAAATATAATATTAAAAAAGCTATTAAACTAGTTATAAAAAAAGCTAATAAAGCTAGTAAAGCTAAGAAAATTAAAAAAGCTTATAAAGCTAAAGTTATTAAGTAAATTTATATAGTAGTTTTACCTTTTCTAGAGAGATTAATTATAATATTTCTAGAATAAATTAATAATTATAAATTATTTTTATTATTATTTTAAGTTTTTAATTATAATTACCTTTTAATTTTAACTTATATAAAAGTTTTTTAAATACTTAAATTAAGCTATTATAAATTTTATTAATTTAAGTATTATAATTATAATTATAAAAGTAATTAAGTTAATTAAAATAATTAATTTAATTATAATAATTAAATTATTATTAAATTATATTATTTAAAATTAATTCAATTATTTTAAGCTTAATATATATAATTAATTAAGAGTTAATTTAATTATTTTAAGCTTTATATATATAATTAATTTTAATAAAATTAAGAATTTAAAAAGTTAAGTTTTTAATATTCTAAAAGTTAATATTAAGTATAATTTTTATACTTTTTTCTTTTAAATTTAATTAATAACTTATTAAAAGTTTTTAAAGCTATTAATAAGAATAAATAATAGTTTTATTAAGCTATTAATTATAGTTTTAATAATTAATAATAATATAAGTATATAATAAGCTATATTATTATTAAAATTTATAAGGCTTTTTATAAGAATAAAATTATATTATTTTTTTTTAAGTTATTAAAGTAAATTAATATTATTAATTAATTAAATTAATAGCTTAAAAGAATATTTAATAAAAAAGCTTATTAAAATACTCTTTTTTAATATATTTAATTTATTATTTAACTTTTAAATAAGTTATTTTTTTAGAATAACTTTAATAAAAAGCTATTATTATTTATTTAAGCTTTTAAAGTAATATATAAAAGTTACTTATACTTATAATTAAATAGCTTTTAGTATTTTAATATAATAATTCTATTAAATTATTAGTTAATTAATTAAAATACTAATAATTTAAGAAAAAATAAAAAACTTATTATTTTATTTAATTAAACTATTATTAAAATATATAATAAATAATAATATTTTAATACTTATAATATATATTATTTATTTTTTTTTAAATATTATTAAAATTATTAAATTAATTAATAATTATAAGCTATTTAAATACTTTAAATAAGCTTATAAAATTATTTTTAAAAGTATTATATTTTTTATTATTTATAATTTATAATTTATTATTTTATTAATTTTATTTAATTTAAGTTTAAATAATAATAAATAAATAAAAATAATAAAATTATTATTAATAATTTAAAAAAATAGCTTTTATAATATTTTTAATATTAATTTTATATTTATAATAATAATTAAAAAAATATAAATATTATTTTATTTTTTTTAAATTTTATTTAATAATATAAATATTTAATAATAATTTTTTTTAATTTTTAATAATAAAAAAATAAATATAATATTTATAATTATATTTTAATTAATAATTATTATTATTTATATAAAATAAAACTTATAATAATTAATTTTATAAGTATTATTTATTTTTAAAATATAAAAAAAAACTTTTATTTTTTAATATATTTATTAAAAGTTTAAATTATAATTTAAAACTAGTTTTTATAATATTTAAATTTATAAAATAGATTTTTAATTTTAAAAGTTATAATAAAAGCTTATAAATTATAATAATTATAAAAAAGCTTTTAATAAAAATAAAAATAATTATTAATAATATTATAAAATATAAAATAAAAGGTTTTTAAGCTTTAAAAGTATAAAAAGTTAATAATTTTATAAGTAATTATAATATTTAATTAAATAACTTTTAATAATAAATTTAATTATTATAATATATAATAATAATAAATTAAATATATTTATAACTTTAAAAATTAATTATAATTATATATAAAATTAATAATTTAATAAATTTAAATATAATTTAAATTTATATAATAAGAAATATATAATTAAAATAAATAATTAACTTATTTTATTAAAAAAATTTTTTAAACTTTTTATAAAATTAATAATTTTTAAAAGTTTTAATTATAAATAAATAAAATATATAAAAATTAATAACTTTTATTAAGTATTAAAAATAATAGCTTATCCGCCTTAGGAAATAGTAGTTTTAACCTACTATAAAAGGTAGTTCTCTTATTAGGGAATTTTAAGCCCCTTTTTTACTTACTACTTTTACGTTACTTATAAAGTAATTATCTTATTAACTCTACTTATAAGTACTATTAAGTCCTTTTAAGTTATTCTTTTAACCTTTTATTTCTTCTTTAATACTAGCTTACTTATTAATCTTTATATTACTTATAATACTATAATTAATATAATAAATAAAAAGGAATATTACTATTATATAATATAATTAAAGCGCTAGATTCTTTAATACTTTTATAATATTTATACCTCCTTTTATAAGTATAAAATACTTAAAGTATAACTAAGAAATTCTACTAACTACTAGTAATTAAGATTTTTATTTAAATTAAATTAGAAATAATTGGTTTAATATTTACTAGCTAATTAACCTTATAAACCTCTTTTAAAATTACTTAAAAGGGAAAAACTATTTAAAAACTCTTATTAGTATAAAAGTCTTAATATAACTAGGAATATGCTATACCTTTTTTATACCCTTTTAAAATTACTTAAAAAGGCAAGAACTTTTACAAATAACTATTATAAGCCCTTTAGTTATAAGAAGAAAAAATAACGTATTTTAGCTAGTAGCTTATATTTATACTTATCACCTTACTAGGACTTTTACTAGGAGTTTAAGGAGGGTAATTATTATAATATTAATTTAAGAAAAGTATTAATATTAAAAGATTAGCTATAAAGTTAAACAGGAAATTAGGTTAATAATAATCTTAATTATTCTACTATAAATAAGAGGCGGCTTTATTTTAAGGACTAGCTAAAAGTAAAAATTAATAGAAAGTAATTATAATATAATATAAATATTAATACCTTAGCGTTTTATTTTTGTCTGCTTAGTTATAAGAATAGTTAAGTTACTATAAACCTTACTAACTAATAAGCTATTAGAGATATATATAGTATATTATTTATACTTTATAGACTTAATAACTAGTTTACCTTATCTACTTAATTAAGTAGTAGAAGGCTAAACCCCCTCACCCTAATATTCACTATACTTAAGGTACACTATAAGGTCAGACTATATTACTATTATAGTAAGTAAATATAATATATAAACAGAATATACTTTATTATAAATTATTAACTAGTAAGTTATATAGTATTAATTTACCTTATTTTTCTTATTATTTATATTTAATAAGATAAATAAGGCTTACTAGTTTTCTTACTAATTATAATAAAAAGTATAGTAATAAAGCTATTACCTTTAAACAGCTAAGTCAGACTGTTTTATTATATTAGCCTTCTCTAATTAAGGGATTAGCTGACGTATTAATTAACTAGCTATAATATATATCGTAATATAAATTCCTATGTTTATTTTAGTAGTATATATGTTATAATTAGCTCTAGGGGACTTTATAGCCCTAAAGCGCTTATATTACTGCCTTGATTTATTATTACAGTGTGTTATATAAGGGGTTAAATAGCTAGAAAATTATAAGAAGGAGCCGATTATATAGGGAATAACTAGTATAATTTAGGTTAGAATAGTCCGCTTTCTCTTCTAGTAAGAGTATAATATAAAGATATAATTCTTAGTTAAAACTTAATATTTCTTATTATTTATATTAGAAGTAACTTTTCTCTTTTTAATATTCTAGCTTTAAATCTTATTTAACTAGAAATTTTACTAGAATTTTTCCTTTATTATATTATATATAAATTACTAAAATTTAAGTTTTATAATCTAGGTTTTTAATAATTACTAAAATCAAAAAAAGTCTCTATATTTAAGATATATTTAAGAGGGTTAATACTTTAAGAAAATTCTAAGTAAAATAAAGTAATAACTAAGAGGTTAAAAAATTATAATATAATAAGTAATAATATTATTAGACTAATTATTTAAATTAAAAATATAATTAATATATTATAAAAGTAAATAATATAATATTTATAAATTTTATACTTATTAATTTATCTAGTAACTCTTATATAGCTCTATAACTTAAAGATACTTACTCTACTTATAATAAGGCTAGTTAAGTAGTTTATAAGTATTCTTATACTTTAAGTAGTCTTATATTATAGTTAGCGTAAATAGCGTATTAGTAATTAGCTAAAATATAATTATATTTTAAAGTTAAAGAGTATATTATTATAGACTTATTAAGGCTATTAATAAATAATAGTAATTATATTATATATCTGCTATTCCTATTATTTCTAGGTAAAATTTATACTAAAACTAAAACTAAAACCTATTCGCCGGAGAATCTTTATAATAAGAATATAAGCTGTTATTATTAGCTATAAGCGGATTAACAGCTTAATAATATAAATATTAAATAATAGCTAGTTTATAATTATAATAGTATTAAAATAACTAATAAATAGTAGATAAAACAGCTAAAATTAATTTCTGCTAATAAAGGTAATAATTCTTCTTATAAAAATAACACTAATTAAAATAATAATAGCTTTAGAGAATATACTATTATATACTATTTAAAAAGAGGCTTAAATACTATTATAACTCAGAATATAACTTTACTTAGTGCTCCTATAAATATTTACTTAAATACTTATACTTTTATACTAATATACCCCTTAAAATAGTACAGCTTTTACTACTATAAAGAAGTTATAATATATTAACCTCGTAAAGTAAAGGCAAGTTATTCGCTATTACCACTATAATAGACAAACTATTTACCCGGAATACAGTATATAAAGTATACTAGCTAATATATATTATACTTAACTTTACGTGTAGCCCTCTTATAAGTATTATTATTATTATAGTACTTTATAAGTAAGAATATACTAAGTATAAGATATAAGCTTAAATATAATATTTTTAACTTAAATTATAGTCTTAAAACCTGATCTAGTACTAGTATTATTAGTTATAAGAATATATTAAATATAAATACCCCTAGTAATAAAGATAATAAAAGGTTAATTATTTAGGTTAAAGTCTTAAATTTATTTAGTTAATATTATTTATTATTCTAGCTAAAAGAATACTATTTATAAATATAAAAAAGGGAAAATAAATTAAAAACTTAAATTACTTTTAAGCTTAATAATTTAAAAATAAAAAGCAAATAAATTAAGTAATATATATAGTAAAGTAGTTAAAGGAAACGTAATAATAAGAAAGAATAGTACTATAATATATATAATAAGGTCGGCTATAATACACGTACTTGCTAGGAGACTATAAAAATATCTAGTAAAAATAATAAGCCTTAAAGTAACGGATATAAAAACTTAAAATAATATGTAATTATTATAAAAATTATACTTATAAACTAAAAGCAACTTGCTTATATCTATAATACATATAACAGAGTAAGAGTATTCTAATTACTAGTAGTTAAACTTTATAAGAAATAGTAATTATAGCTACTAGTTATTATAGTTTCCTCTTCTCTTTAATAATTACTATAGTACTATTTATTTAATATTATATTCTAATACTATAATAAGAGCGTGCGTTTAGAGACGGCTCCGCAAGAAGACTAATCTCTATAATAACTCCCTTTTCTATTTATATATATAGATAACCCTAAAGATAAATATAATAAAAGATCTAAATCGAAGCCACGAATTTATCTAGTTAGTACTATTAATTATTATAGCTAGAACGTCGTTTATATAGATCTAGTTCTTAAAAGAGTAAGTTTATAATATAACTTAATATATTTACTATAGTAAACTCTAGCTCTTTTATAAAGTTATTCTTCTTTTATTTTTATACTACTCTACTCTTTCTCTTTTAATTTAAGTTCAGCTTAATTAAGGCTAATAACTAGTAATAATAGAACTTTATATACTTAAAATTTATAATTATAAACTTATAACTAGTTATATTATATAAGATATTATAAGGCTATATATTATAATAAAGAACGCGTAATTTATATACTACTTTATAAGCTATAATAATAGTAGTAATAATACCTGCTTTTATTACCAGGTAAATACTAGTAAGTTAAACCTTTAATATATATTTTTATAATTATAATTCTCTTTTTTATACTATTATTAAAAGGTAATTAAGTTAAGTAGTAGAATAATTTTTTTCTTAGTAATTATACTTTAAGTAGTTAAATATTATAATACTAAATTAATTAAGGTAAGAATTCTATTATATAAGAAATTTTTGCTTTTTTTTATAATATAACTTAACTTAATAAAACTAAATTCTTTAACTTAAATAGTTAATAAAATTATATTATAAAGCGCTTTATAATAGTTTACCTTTTAGGAAAGTAAATATACTTATTATAATATTAGTATTACTTTTATAATATATTATTAGAGCTTTAATTAATTTTATAATATTAATTAATTTTCAATTATTTTACTTTATAATTAAATAAAATTATATATATAATATAAGTATTATATAAGTATAAAATTTAAAATAATATTAAATTATATTAGGCTAAAAATAGTAAAAGACTAGAAAAGTAAACTATTTATATATATATTATAATATATTAAATATACTAGTAAAATTAGTATTATACTATAGCTTACTTAATTTAATAAAAATTAAAAAAAATAATAAAATTATAAAAAACTTAAAAAAAAAAGCTTTTAAAAAAATAAAGCTTAAATATAATATTAAAAAAACTATTATATTAATTATTAAAAGAGCTAATAAAACTAATAAAACTAAAAGTAAAACTATTAAATAAATTTATATTAGCGGTTTTACCTCTTTTAAAAGGTAATTTTATAATATAATTAAAGCCTAGTTCTAAGCACTACTTTTCTTAGTTTTAGTAGACTTTAAGTAGCGGATTATTTATTTTATTTAAACTATAAAAGTCCTTTATACTAGTAATATAAGTAGCTATATTTTTAATAGAGTTTATATTAATTTTAAAATTCTTAATATAAGAACTTATTTTAAAGTAAATATTATTTACTAAAATATTTTAATTTTATAATTTCTCTTATATATTTAAGAGTAATATACTCTAGTAAAAAGAGTTCTTTTTAATAGTTTTATAAAAATATTTTAATACTATTATTAATCGGTTTTATAGTAAGTTTTTAAGCTTACTTATAAGAATTTAAATAACCTTAATAAATACTTTAATAATAATTAGAATACTATATTTTATATTGTTTTTTTTATATTATTTTTACTACTCTTAATAAAAGCTAGTATAGTCTAGTAATTCAGCTTATAAGTAAGCTTAAATTATATAAGGGTAAATAGTAAGTATATAATTACTTACGAGTTTTCTTATAAGTTTTATATTATTAAAACAATTATTAAAAGGGGAAGTTTAAGGCTCCTAGTTAATAAAGGCTATAGTGATTTACTCTGCTATTAAATCAGGTTAATAACTCTATATTATAATTAGTTAATAAGATTAGTTCTATTAAATAAAAATATATTAATTTTTAATTGTTTTACTTTATAATTAAATAAAATTACATATATAATATAAGTATTATATAAGTATAAAATCTAAAATAATATTAGGTTATATTAGGCTAAAAATAGTAAAAAACTAGAAAAATAAATTATTTATACACGTATTATAATACGTTAAATATACTAATATAATTAGTACTATATTATAGCTGCTAGTTAAGGCTATCTTATAATAGCTTTAACTATTATTATTATAAAGGTAAACTGACTTTATGCTTATAATTTATATTAAGTTACACTAAAAACTTAAAATACTTATATATATAATATATTTATAAGGTCTTGCTTGTATTTCTAGTTAATTTTATTCCTCTCTATTTAAGTTATTCTTTTATTATTAAGATTATAACTAATTATAAGTCCCTGCTCTTATATATATATATCTCTTATAAGCACTATAACTACTCTCTTACTAATATTTACTACAGCTATTTATAAACTATTATATATTAAAGATAAACTTATTAATATAAGCTCTTATAAAATAAAATTAACTAGACTAGCTTATTAATAATATAAGTAAAAGTGTTAAGCTATTTAATATAAAGTTTAATATAAGTAAATTACTTATTATAACTTTTAAGGGGTTAAAGTTAAAATTAAAAAAAATAATAAAATTATAAAAAACTTAAAAAAAAAGCCTTTAAAAAAGTAAAGCTTAAATATAATACTAAAAAAGCTATTATATTAATTATTAAAAGAGCTAATAAAGTTAATAAAGCTAAGAGTAAAGCTACTAAATAAATTTATATTAGCGGTTTTACCTCTTTTAGAGGGGATAAATAAAAATATATAACTCTGAACTAAGCTATTTCCCTAGCTTAAATAATACCTCTCTTATATTTTTTTAAAGGCTATTATAATATATAAATTATATTAAATTATATATTATATAAAGAAGAGAATAATAATTAATTACTTAAATATTAAAATAGTCTTTTATATATATATAATTTTAATTAATATAAAACAGATATAAAGTCTATTAATTATTAGAAATTAATTCCTTTATAATAAACTTCTTAAAATTAGAATTTTAAACTAGTTTATATTATATAAACTTATTATAAAGCTTTAATAAGCGTATATTTATCTTAGTTAATAATATAAGAGAATAAAAAATAAGAAAAAAGTATAAAAGATTAAATAAATAGTATTTATATTTTTTATTAGTATAATAAGCTTTTTTATTATATTAATATACTTCTTACTAATTAAACTTATAAGTAAGCTTAAATAACTTAAAGCTAGAAAAGATAAGAGAATTAATATAATTATAGAGAAGTCGGCTACCTAGAGGGGGCGTGTAAAAAGTCTTATAATTTAAATATTATAGGACTTTTTATACGCCCCTATTAAGTGCTAAGTATTAGCTGACCTGCTTTTTAATAATATTTTACTTCCTAAAACGTTTATAACTAAAAAACCTGTCCTATATTAATACACGAAATTATATTATCACAAATACCCGCTATAGCTATTATATATATTAGTAAGACTCCGCCTAAGCCAGGAAATTATCCTATAATATATATTATATATAAGATTTTATCTTTAATAAGAACAATTAAGTAATTTATTTAATAAAAGACCTTATAATAAGGCTGCTCCTTATAAAGGAACAGCCCTACTTTAAGATATAACTAGCTTAAGTTAAAGCTTCTTTTAAAAGCTCTTACTCTCTTTATAAATAATCGCTTTATTTAAGTCGTATTTGACCTTGCTCGTGCTCTTGTACTATTACACACTTGCAGGAGTGACGGTGAGTTAGTTGCCTTGTTAGCGCTATTATTCTATCTTTAATACTATACAGCAGAAAGAGTATTCAGCTTTATTTTTAAGTTAATAAATTAGACTTTTAACTTATTTTAGGCTATAATTTCTTATTTTTATAATAATAGCACTACTTATAAAACTTATATAATATAACTTATTAATAAGTAGTAAGTTACCTTAAATATTTACTCTTATATTATTAATTTTTATTTTAATAGGGTTTATAATTAATATGTTTTTAGTAGTAGTAGTATAAACTAGTTTAGAAAAATATATACTAGAGTATTAGGCAGATATTAAATTATTTATAATATTACTCTAGAGTATATTCCTAGAGGTGAGAACAAATTTGTACTAAGGCTAAGATTAATATAAACTAGTTAGGCTAGTTATATTCTCTTAGCTTCTTATAGTTACGCTTTAGTACTACTAATACTATCTATAAGTCTATTTAATAGTTAACTTGCCCTTATAAAGTAGAGACTTACTTTTTAGGTCTATATAAACGAAAAACTAGTTATAGTATACACTAACTAGCCCTCTTATATTAAACTATTATTTACAAAGTATCTATTATTTTTAGAACTTATAAATTAGCTCATTTATAAATACTTTACTAGTGTTTTTAATATAATTAAAGTAATTAGAGGATAGTTAATAAATTACTTATTTACTACTAAAAAAAGTAAAATATACTAGCTTTAAGTGCTTACTAGAGTATATATACTTATATAAGTATAAAGCTACTAGTTATTATAAGTACTAATACTACTCTTATATAGTCTTTTAGTTTACTAAGTATTTATTTGTACTTTACTTATTTTAATATATAAAAGCCTTATTATTTTTAAGGTTTAAAGTTATAAAAGGTATTACTTAACTTATTATATACTTTATTAATTATTAAAAAGAAAGCTAATTATAAATATAAAATAACTATATTAGTATAAAGTTTATTTAGGATTAAGCGGCTTAATAAGTAGTAAGTAAAAGTAATATTATTAATTAAATATAAAGTTATTCTTAGAAACTAATATAATAATAAATGCCTTTTAATATATAAATTTTATTATATTATAGTAAAAGGAAATACCTAGTTATATTTACTAAATAGCTTTAAGAAAGTTTAATTTTTTATTTAAATTAAATAAATCTAGCTTATAATAATAAGAAATAAAATTAATTATTATAATAATTAGCTTCTTTAACTAACTTATTTTAGCTCTTATATTTCTTATAGTAGTCCTATTATAATAATAATTAATAAAGTGCTTACTTTATATACTACTCTTAATACTAATTAAAATAGCTTAATAAGTTATTATTATAAGATAAGCAGTTTACTATATTATACTTATACTTAATAAAACCTTTTTATAGTTACTTAGCTAATTTTGCTTTATTAAGTCAACTTTTATTAATTTAATATAACTTTATTTAAAAGGTAATTTACTTTATAATTAATAATTTAATTAACTAATTAAGATTACTAAAATAAAGGTTAATTTCTAAGATTTTATCCGGCTTTTAAAAAAGAATATTAGTTTTACTTTATATTTTATTATAAAAGTTATATTATAAGTATTAAGAGGCTTATTTTTATACTATTTTAGAGTTTTAACCTGGCTTTATTAAAAATATATATTATAAGCTTAATAATATATATAAATTTAACTAGTTTTACTTAATAAAATAAAATAAATTCCTTTTTTAAAATACTTAATATAATATATTATATTATATTATTCTTTAACTTATACTTCTTAATATATAAAAATTTAAAAAAGTAATTTCTTTACTTATATTTATATAATATTTAGTTTATTTTATATTATTCTAGTATTCTTTTAAAATAAGTTATTTTAATAAGTACTTTACTACTTTATACTTTTATATTACTAAAACATATTAGGACCTTAAAAGTTCTTTTTACTAAGAGTAGTATTTTAATTAATAAGGTATAAATACTTTTATAAAAGAGTATAATTTAATTAAGTACTAAGTATAAAATATTTAGTAATATATTAACTAAAAAGTACTAAGAAGTTAATAATAATATATACTTATATAATAATATAGTATAGTTTTATAAAAATATAAAACTCTTTAAGCTTAACTTAATTATTAAATATACTTAGAAAATAATATAAAAGGTCTAGTAAAGTATATATAAAAGTATATTATAATTACTAAAAATAATATATTAACTTTTTTACTTAATATTTAAGTAAGGCTTAAAAGTAAATTATAAGTAAGAATATATTTATATTTAAGAGCTAGCTTATAAAATTAAATTTATAATTATTTAAGTAATATTATATATAAGTAATATTAAACTTATAAATATTACCTTTAATTTTCTTTTTTATATAATACTTTTTAGTATAATTTTATTAAGTATTTAGTATATATATATATTATATTAGTAATAAATAATACTTAAATTATTTTAATAAGTATAAATTTTAAGTATTTTTTATATATTTATTATAAGCTTATAATTTATATTAATATAACTAGTTATAATTTAGGCTTTTATAAAGTTATTATTATTAATTACTTACTCTATTAAAAGTAAAAGTGTTTTTAGTATAATTAAGCAGCTAATATTTCTTATTATACTCTTATTAATATTATTATATTTTTAAGTTATAAAATATTCCTTTATATAAAGCTTAAAGAGCTTTATAGTTTTATCCTGATTTTTTGTTTTATTATATATTTTAGCTAATTAATAGAGTACCTTAAAGTATTTACTTCTTAAATACTTAAAAGAACTTAATATATTTTTTATATTTATTAATAATTTAAAGTAAGTAAAAGTATATTTAAGAACTTTAGTAGTTTTATAAAGTAAAGTTAACTTAATAAGGTAATTAATAATTAGTTATTATAAATCTGTGTTTTTTAAGTGTAATTTTACTACTTAATAGTAATAATATAATATAAATATTACTTTATTTAAGGTTTTATAAGATTAATTAAGTTTAATAAAACTTTAATAATTATATTAATTAAAATTAATTATATATTAATAATATTTTATAGTAGTATATATATTTTATAGTTTTATATACTTATAACTTAGTAATATTTAAGTACTAGAGAAATAATAATTAAGAATTAGAGCTCTTTTAAATAATATAATAGTATTATTATAATATTTATATAAAGAGTAGTAATTATTAATAATATAATATATTTTAAAATAATAGTAGTTAATAGCTAAATAAAATTAAGTAATAAAAGCTAGTTTTTCTTAAGAGGTAAAAGTATATAAGATATTAGAATAATAGTCTATAAAATTTAAATACTTAGAGTTAAATAGAGTTATTATTTAAAAAATTAAATTAGCCTTATATATATTTATAAAGTTCTTAAAATATAAATATAAAAGAAATATACTATATAAGTACCTTTTATTTAATAAAATATTAGAGCTTTTTATTTTTAAAAAAATAAACTTTTAGGGAAAATACTTTAAAGTTAAGAAAGTTTAATTAAAAAGAAAAGAAAACTTTATTATAACTTTTATTAATAATATATAAAGAAAATAAAACTTATAATACTTAAGTTTATTTAATATTAAATCCTTTAAAGTTAAATTAAGTTATAAGTTCTTAATTATAGCCTAGTTATTATTAAAAAAAAAGGAGTATATATATTATATATTATAAATTAAGTTACTTAGCTCTTTTTATATACTCTAGTTTAAAAAATATAAAAATATACTTCTTAGTAACTAATTAATTACTAGATTATTAATCCTGTTTTTTACTAGAATTAAGTTATATTTATACTTAGTATTAGCTACTTATTATAAAATATAAAATATAAAAAGACAGAATAGGTATTCTAGCTAATTATAGCTAGTTTTATATTAAAGGTTATTAGGAGATATATTATTAAATTAAAGCTTTAATACTTATTTAATTAGTATAAATTACTTATTTATAAATATACTTATATTAGAAATACTAAGAATTTATTTAAGCTTCTTAATTTTTAGCTTTTCCCCTATTATAAATTATATATATAAAGTAATAAATAACTTTTTTTAACTGATTTTATTTCTTATAAAAGCAGAAATATTATCTTTATTTAATTAAGCTTTATATAGTAAAGCTAGAGTTAAAAGCTTTAAAAAGCTACTTAGTAAAAAAACAGCTATATTATATTAGAATTTATAATAATTAAAAAGAGCTTTTACTTTAAGATATTTTAGTACTTTTTTAAGTTTTAAATATTACTTAGTAATACTTATTATTAGAATAGGGTTTAAGAGTAAATATAAACTTACTTTATTAACTTTATAACTTAAGAGAGTATTAAGTAATTTAGCTGCCTTATAAAAGTTCTTAAAAAAAGTTAGTAATTAAAACTATAATAAATAAGTAAAGTATTCTATTATTTAGTAAATAAATAAAGATATTACTCTAAGTAGTTTAAAATAGATTATTATAGTGTATTTTAAAGTTAGTTTAATTAGACTTTTAAAAGACTTATTATTTAGTATATTATTAAGTTCTAATAATATATAATAGTATATAATAATATATAAAAGTTAATAACTTTATATTCTTTTCTATTACTTACCTTTTTAAGAGATATATAGTCTAATTAACTAGTTATTTAGTTTTTACTAATATTTATAAGTAAGATATATTAACTAGTATATACTAGTAGCTTTTTAAAATTCAGATATATATTTATACTTAAATAACTAGCTAATATAATTATAATATATAAATAAGTCGGCCTTTTAACTTAAGTTACTTGAATAGTTTTATTAGTAAAATAACTCTAAAATACCCGGTATAATCTTATAAGGAGGATTTAATATATTGTAAGTTAATCCTGGAAATACGTAGATTTAATTGCCGTGATATCGGAAACAAGTAGCGGCTTAGTCACTAAGTAAATTAATTAAATTAAATAAGTTATAAGCTATACTCTTACTAGATAAGTTATAAATTACGTTTATATTAAATAAGCTTAAATTATAAATTAAAAAAAAAATTCTTTAAAAATAATATTATTTTTAAAAAGTAAATTAATATTAAAAAAAAAAAACTAAAAAAAAAAAAAAATAAGTAAGAACTTAAAATACTATTAAAAAAAAGTAAATAAAAAGTTAAGTTATTACTAAAAAAATATAAGTAAGTAATTAAGTTACTTTTAAAAGGGCTAAAAGTAAAGGTATAAGTAAAATTAAAAGTATATATAATATTAAAGAAAAAGATTAAAGCTAATAATAAAGCTTATTAAAACTTATAACCCTTTTATTATTTATAAGCTTATTTCTCCCGCTTAAAATATTATCTTTTAGCTATTTAAAAGACTATATAAACTATTATTTTTAGCTAATAAAAAAGTTTTTAATTAAGGTTTAATTAAGATTATAAATTAAAATTAAAGCGCTTTTATATTAAGAGGTAATTATTATTATATTAATAAATATAATAGCTTATTAAGTAATAAATAGGCTTTTTAAGAGAGCTTTTAAGGGAGAGTTAATAAGCTAAACCAGGTTAAAGTTAATATAAGTATAAGTAAATATATTCTTAAACTTTTTTATAATAAAAGAAAAAATATATAAAAATTAAATATAAATTACTTTAATACCTTTAAATTTCTTAATAATAGGAATTATAATATAATTACTTATAATAATAAGCTTTTATATTTTTTTTTATTAATAATAAAATTTTAAATATATAATATAAATATATAACTTTTAATTATATTAATAATATATATTATAATAAGTAAAATAAGCTATATTAAGCTTAAAAATATATATTATTTTATTTATATTTATTAATTATTAATAATAAGGTATATATAATATACTAAAAAGCTTATTATTATTAAAAAGTTTATTATTTAAAAAGTTATTTTTAATAATAAAATTATTAAAAAAATAATTATATAAAGTTAAAAAAAAATAATTTAAAGGTAATATTAAATATAATAATTATTAATAAAAAAATAAAAAAAAATAAGTAAAAAATATTTAAAATATTACTAAAAAATAATATAATAATTAAATTATAAAATACTTTAAAATAAAAAAAAATAAAAAATTAAAAAAATAAAAAAAAATTATAATAAAAAAATAAATAACTTTTTTTTAATAAAATAAAATTTTATATTATAATTAACTTAAACTTAAAAAAAATAAAAAAAAAATAAAATAATTATATAAAGTAATTTATTTAAGGTTATTAAAGGAGAACTAGAGTATATTATAAGCTTAAAGCTAAAAGCTTAAGCTTAAATTAATTTTATATAGTTTTAACTTAAATCTAGTTTAAATAAATCTTAAAGAAATATAAATATATTAAGTAAATATATAAAAAAAAAGAAAGCTTTTTTTTTTTCTTTTAAGTTTATTTTTATTTTTAAGTAATATATATATATAGTAGTAAGTATAACTAGTCTATTATAATAATATATAAATAATTTACTTTTTTATTCTTTTATTATTTTTAATTTAATATAACCTAATATTATTTTATTAAATTTTATACTTATATAATAATATATATAATTTTAAATTAATTTTAGTGTAAAATAATATATATTAAATAAGTATTAATAATAAAAGAAATAAATAACTTAAATAAAAAAAATAAAATTAACTTAAAATATAAGTAAAAGTAAACCTTATAAATATATTATAAGTGTATATAATTTAAGTTTTTTTAGCGTAATTTAATATAAGTTATAAGTATAAGTTATAATATATAAGATTTATTTTTATAATAATATTAGCTAGTAAGTTATAATATAATACTAATTATACTAGTATATTTAATATATTATAATATATAAATAATTTACTTTTTTATTCTTTTATTATTCTTAACTTAATATAACTTAATATTATTTTACTAGATTTTATATTTATATAATAATACACGTAATTTTAAATTAATTCTAGCGCGAAATAATATATATTAAATATTAGTAATTAATTTTTAATTATTTTACTTTATAATTAAATAAAATTATATATATAATATAAGTATTATATAAGTATAAAATCTAAAATAATATTAGGTTATATTAAGTTAAAAATAGTAAAAAACTAGAAAAGTAAATTATTTATATATTATAATATATTAAATATACTAGTATAATTAGTA
>AZNH01000025.1:2337-13644 GCA_000814955.1 Metarhizium guizhouense ARSEF 977 | reverse complement strand
TATAAAAAACTTAAAAAAAAAAGCTTTTAAAAAAGTAAAGTTTAAGTATAATATTAAAAAAGCTATTATATTAATTATTAAAAAGGCTAATAAAGCTAATAAAACTAAAAGTAAAGTTATTAAATAAATTTATATTAATAGTTTTACTTTTTCTAGAGAGATATTAAATATTATAAAATTAATAAGCTTTTTATTTAAAATAATTATTTTTAAGTAATTTATTTTATTTAAAAATATTATATATAAAATAATTAAAATTAACCACGTGTATTACACTTTTTTAAATTAAATAAACCTTATAAAGCTTAATAATTAAGCTTTATTTTTAAGACCCTTTAAGTGAGACGAGGCACTAGTCGACTTAAATACCCTATTAAATACTCGTCGACTACGCGTTAAATCGACGCGTTATTATATATCTACACGCATTTTAAGTCCAAATCAGCTATTAAGCAGTTAAAACTTATTTATAATATTCTCTATAAAGTAATCTAAATAAATTACTTTATTAAGTATAGTATATTAAGTACTTAATAAGTTATTAATTAAACTTAGTAAGTGGTTAAGTCCGGTTTTAATTGAGCTAGAGGTAGGTTTAATTAACTGAGTTTAAGGGCCAAAATTAAACTTAATTGATTGTTAGCCACACTACTGATATTAATCTTGGCCTCTGCTAAACATCTCCTTAAAAGTGCATCTAAGCGCACTGATCAACGGCTTCAGTCAGCTACAGGCCGCGACAACGAATATTGGTGATCCTACCACCGGCATAGGTCGTGCTATCACCGGAGCACTCCGCGAAATACACTGGGAGAGAACATCGGCAACTATGTTGCCTGTGGTCCCCTGGTTAAATAGCCTGCACAGACAAATAGTGTCTAATTGAGGGTAATTTTAAGATGAAGGTACAGGTGAGGGCGCACGGACCATGAAAAGTCCTCTCAATTATGAAAGTCCGCTCAATTACAGCGTCCTCTTTGTACAGTAGGAAGCTCGCCACAACTAGAAGCTAGCTACAACTAAAAAGCCCTAACAACCAAAAAGCCCTAACAACCAAGCTCTCAACAGCTAACAGCTGTCAACAGCTGCCAACGCTAACAGCTGCTAATAGCTGCTAATTATTATTTTCTTTTTATTAGCTAAAAATCTCCTCGCTTTTATACTTAAAGCTAGAAAACAAGTTAGGCAAATAGTCTAGATAGCAAAATAGACCTAACCCTTACCTAAATCCGCTGTAGAATCAGGTTTACTACTTCTCTGATAAATTCCTTCTAAATAAAAAGGTTTATCTTACCTAAGTAGTTAATATACCTATATAAAGTAACCTTTTTAAGTTTTAATAATCTTATATTTCTTATATAATAATTAAATTTAAGTAAAATACTAGAATTTTAATAATTAAAACGCTATTATAAAATATTAAATTTCTTGGTTATAACTCTTTTTTTAACTATTAAATTTATTTAAGGTATTAAATAATATTATTAATACGTTTTTTAATCGCTAAATTAGTAATATTTATTATAATAGCTGAGAAATACGCTGTAAATCAGTGGTGTGTACGGAATATAACCCGATTACTGGATGGCCCGTTTTGGTGGTCAGCACCCTCTTTGAGAGTGCAGGCAAAGACGGAACCAAAGAAGTGGGGGCCGTGGCACGAGTAGTGCGGGCTTGGTATTTACGAGAAAAAGGCTTTCTTCAACGGACCAACCATAGAGCTGCGTGGGCAAGTTGCCTCGTAATATATGAAAATTCCTGCCATCATCTATATTAATGCTCGGATATGAGGCATTTCTAATCTTGGAACTTAACGACTCTCTCACGACTACAATCAGCAGTTAGCCCTAACACAGTGCGACTATCCCTATCAAAAAAAAAAAAAATAACCAGACACTCAACGTTGTACTAACAATTACCGCACGTAGTTCTATTAAAGTTCAAGCACTGTCATTTTCTAATAGACGCCTTTCACGAAAGACTTCGGGTCTCACATCGTTCATCACTTGCTACCCAAAAAAAGTAACGAGCGCAGGTGGACAGAAAGCTGTAATAGTTGGCCAACAACATCACCCAAGATAAGCCAACGACGTCGTCCCATGGTTGACAGCCGACGTTTTGGCCCATCTCGACCGCGTTCTGGCTTCGGGTTCTCAAAATATGACTGTAAATGGGCTGTCCTTGACACGAATGTGCCGACATGACAGGTCGGTAAGTTCCGCAGACCCCGCCCCCCTATTAGTCGTCCTGATTCAGCCGGGCAGCCACAGCCAGCTTTCCAACAATTTTTTTAAAACCCCTCTCGCTGAATTGCTTCTTCAAGTAATTGTCGCCAGTTACAGGTGCAGGAATAGGCAGCTATAATATAAAACTTAAGTATGTCTATGATAAATACTGGGATAAATACCCAGGTAGTGCTGGATGATACAAACCAGTACTTGTATGTGAGAGGTACATATACATAACTACATATTGTATTAACAGCGATGATGAACACGAGAGCTGAATTCAGCTAGCCAATTTATTGGTTATCAAAAGCAACTGTCTACAAAAGCGGTAACTTCAAGATTATCTATATAAATCGGCCTGGTTTGGCCGCAGCTATATAGTAATTCATACTTAGAGAAGGTGACTTCAAAGAGAATACCGGTAGCATCGACTTGCACGTTGGCAGACTAGCAGGGCAGCCGCTTCCAAGGAGTCTAATGCCGTGGATCTTGATTTTAGACAGAATATTAGGCGAAAGGGCGGAACAGCATAGCCAAGGGAGGCTAGAAGATATATTTTTGAAATAGCGGAGAAAAGTAATAAGTAATAAACTCGGTGTAATCAAAGCGCGTATTTAATCAGGGAATCTTAAGATTTTTTCTAATTGAGTGATAATAAAGTCTTGTAAGAGTGATGTGCTAGTTCTTATATAGCAGTTTGCGATGGACGAAGGACGAAAGTGCCTTGGCCACCACCTCTGCTGATAAGTCCTCGAGCTCTTCGATATAGTGTATCCAAATATCGTGTCTCTAGTAAAATGACAAGGAAACAATATTCCTGGTCAGCCACTACGAGCCTCATTTCTCCTAGAGAGATCTCCCTGACATGGATTTGTTGTTTACGCGAAAAAGGCTTGATGTAAAACATCCAACCATAAAGCTGAACCGGCTCACAACCTTATTAGTTTTTAAATTCACCGCATTGTCCGTGTCGATATTGGGTTGTGAGGCATTTCGTATCACATCTATATCCGCACTTTCTGCAACGGCAGCGCATGTATGCCAGTCTAAAATTAGCACCAGTGCATTCTGATAACGACGTATAGTTACTCTATAAGGCCCAATATCAGCTACATTTTAAATAAGAGGATTTTAAAATCAGCCACGTAACTAGTCTGAAATCGCTCCTTATACCAATGTTGGTACCCAAATAGCAAAGAGGGCTAATTGGTATTCGGATGCAGAAGCTGAAGCAGCTCGCTAAAGTGATCGTGTACGCTAAGCCTGTCGTTTCGGCCAACCCGTAGTTCGCTTGACAGATGGGAGGTCAGATATCATTGCGTTGAGGGAGAAACACGAAGGGGTTTGTTGATGCAAGCTTGCAGATAAGGGCTTGTCCGCGTCGGCGAAGCACCCTTCCTTCACACATGCCGAGCGCTAAGATCCTATAGGTGACGATGACTGTGAAGCTGCGATACAAGAAGCACATGACCAGAGCAGCGGCTGACAGCCTCGCTGCGGCTAATTATATGTCTGATGAGAGTCAAGATGCTTCGCCACGGACAGCGTGGCAACTCTTCGTCGCTATTTGTATTTGGCTAACAATTTACACTTGAAGTCTCCGGTTAGAGCACACATTGCGCCTTGAGTACCTACAAAAAATTAAAACCTTACTACTCTTTGATCCAAAGGGCAGCATACATATCTCGATTTGAATCCAAAGTATACCCACTTACCAGCCTTAACCGATATCCTTCACCCACCAGTTTGTTGAACTCATTCTGGTAGTCTGCCGAGGACATCCGATGTCTCGCAACCCAAGGGCCACTTGGCGATTTGTCCCAAATCGCAGCATAATAATCCACATTGTTGACCACATAGCCATTGACATGAACAAGACGAAAGCCCTGGCCCACATACTTCTCAAACAACTTCTGATACTCAGATGTCGTCATGCCATGATGTGCAACCCATGCAATACCAGGTCCCGACTTCTCCCACAACGCCGCGTATAACGCCTGATTCCCTTGCGAGTAGCCGCTGACATGCTTCAGTCGGTACCCCAGCGAGACAAAAGTATCAAACGCCTTCTGGTATTCAGAGGAGCTCATGCCATGTCTAACGATGGACGTGGGGCCCGCAGATTTATCCCATATGGCTGCAAACCGAGCGTCTCCAGCAACGGTGTATCCGTTGACAAGACGGAGCCGGAATCCCTTGCTAACGAGAGCATCGAACTGACCCTGGTATTCAACACCGGTCATGCCGTGTCTCGCTGCCCAATCCGAAGTAACATTTTGGTCCCATACCGCTGCCAGACGCGGATCGCCGTTGATAGTGTAGCCACTCACATAGGCGAGACGGTACTTTTCATTAACCAGTTTATCGAACGTGTCTTGGAAGTTGGAAGAAGTCATTCTGTGACTAGCTTGCCATAGCATAGCAGCTCGAGCAACGATAGAATGGTATGCACGAGTGTCGCCTGATGTTATCGGGGTGGCTTCTAAAAGAGAGCCTACCACGACCATGAGGGCAAAAGCCCAAGCGACAGCGCGTCGGAAGAATGAGATCATGATGGTATTCGCAGTTACCTGTCGTAGAAGTTAACATTCATTTGGGGAAGTGGTGCTTTGCCAGTTGCAAATACCTGACTTATTGGACGAGTCACTCGAATTGCCTCGGTTGTCAGTGGCACCTTTCTCCGTAGGGATTACGAAAGAATCTGCTAATGTAAACGGACTGGTGGATGCCAACCTAGGTGTTTTGGAACAGAGAAGCAAAGCAAAGGAAAATATACCTCGCCTGCGCGAATTTTTATTCTATTTATACTGGCGCACCAGGTCGTGATGTCGCCTACCACGACTCCACAATGGCTGACTATATTCACATTTGGACGATGGCTGCTATGAATAGACACGTCCAAGTTTTAAACTTGACTTGTAGGAAAACGAGCAGTAATAATACGATGTTTAAGATGCTATAAATAGATATTATCCTAGCGCTAGACTTTTAACTTGTACTCAAGGAAAGTTGCCATTTATAGCTTAAGTTTTAAACTTAACTTGTAGGAAAACAAGCAGTAATAATACGATGTTTAAGATGCTATAAATAGATATTATCCTAGCGCTAGACCTTTAACTCGTACTCAAGAAAAGTTGCTATTCATAGCCTAAGTTTTAAACTTAACTTATAGGAAAACGAGCAGTAATAATACAATGTTTAAGATACTATAAATAGATATTATCTTAGCGCTAGACCTTTAACTTGTACTCAAGAAAAGTTGCCATTTATAGCCTAAGTTTTAAACTTAACTTATAAAAAAATAAGTAGTAATAATACGATGTTTAAGATGCTATAAATAGATATTGTCTAGCGCTAGACCTTCAACTCGTACTCAAGGAAAGTTGCCATTTATAGCCCAAGTCTCGCGGTTAACTCAACTAGGGCAAGATTTCCATGCAAGCAAATAAGAATCCAGGACTTCCAATTGAATTAGCAGAGTGTTTCCATAACAAGTTCAAGTACGTGTACTTGACATGGAAGCCGCCACCGAGTCCGTGTTTCACTACGAGGGAGATGCAAAGTCGATCAGTAGTTCATAGCTACTATGGGCTAGATTCTATTCTGGGTTCTGAAGTGACCAGGCGTGGTAACAGTATGCCTTACGGGTCGTTGTCCTAATCCTTTGAAGATGCTGCTTGGTTATCAACTTGCTTAGACTAAATTCGCCATGTGTTATTTTCAATAATGTCTGGACTAAATAGCGAATGTTACCCAGTTATACGGAAGCCATGAAACATGTGCAGTTGCATCAACATCTTTGATGCTAATCAAAACAAGAAGCACCCTCCGCAGACAAAGGTTGAGCAGCCATTATCGCAGATCAAGAAAATGCCCTTGCATTGGGGCACTGCTGGCTTTGGAGAACATGGTCGGCGTCCACCGCCGTTGCATTCACAGAGAATCTTCTTTCCAGTGACGCAGTAGCCACCATCACCCCAGTCACTTCTCCCTGCCTCGTGCCATCCTGCTGGACACGACTCTGGAGCGCAAAACGGCGCAGTCCCGGACCAGAAAGCACCGCAGCCAGGGTTATCGATGCACTCGCAGTAGACCTTGTGTCCACTCACGCAGCAATGTCCACCACCACATTTATCGGTTCTCGTCTGGCGGGTGCCGGCCGGGCATTCTCCGTCACAAAACGGTGCAGTGCCATACCAGCTGGGTGAACATGCCAGGACTCGACCTATAATGGCACATCAGATTCAGCATTATGCGTGGCCCAGGAGACTTGCTTACCGAGTCCGAGCAGACTGGATAGAATAAAAAACCGCTGCATTATGGGACCAAAGGAGGGAACATTGGTGGATCAGTAAGTACGGTCGACTTACAGGGAGCTCTGCTGGTACTTATACGGCTTTTTCCCACGGGACAGAGTTGGTCAGAACACGCTCGCGTAGCCCAAATTTCATCACGAGCGCCTGCAACATGTTCATCCTGAAATGTGCCAGGCACGTGTCCAATGACAGACTTGGATCAAATTCCCCAAAATAAGTGGCACGTTACCTCTTCCGGCAGTGTGACACCTAGCTGGACTCGGCCTTTCTTCTGCTGCAGGTTGCCAGATTTTCGGGACAAGAGTCTAATAGGGTGTACAGAGCTTTCAACTCTGCATCGATACGAAAGGACGTGTGCCGTGTTCTTTCGTTTATACGCAGCCGAAAGCTGAAACTAAAATAGATTTCTGGGTGGCTGAGAGCATTCGCCATGCCTTACGAGAAGTGGCGCGTTGGGGCCATTCCTTGGTTATATCGCATCATCTGTTCAGGCAATCAATACGATCATCGATTTTGGTCCCATAATCGTTATATTGACCCCTATTATGAATCAAGATAACCCCGGTGTATCCAACAACCAGTTACGGAGTGTGACAAAGCTGGTTGCTCCAATATGCGGGTTGAGATAATAAAACAAAGGAATATTATACAGTATAAGCCTAAGTACGGCCGCATCCTATCTGCAATGCCATCTCGGACTTGTCTCGAGCTAATGCATGGCCACATTCAGAGAGAGAAGAGCCTACGCCACTGGCTAATTGCTCCTATTCCTGCTCAATCAGCCGGCGGAACTTACCGACCTGTGAGGTCGTCACATTTGTGTCCGGTCGGCCCATCAACAGCCATGTTTTGAGAGCCCACAGCCAAGACGCGGTCGAGACGGGCCTAAATGTCGACTGTCAACCATAATACGAAGTGGTTGGCGTAGGTAGCTTATATGATGCTATTGGCCAGCTACTTCATCTTCCAGAGCTGTAAAAATACTAACCCTCGTAGCTCATTTTGCCAGTAACATCCCTGAAATGACGGTCCACTTCAGAATTCAGTTTTGCTGGCATCGTGCAACACCATAAGACCTGAACGTTGCATCATCTACAAATAACGCCTTGATGAGTTGAGATGCAACTTGGACATGGTACAACTGACCCCAATCCATAATACCATAATGGCGCCACATTACAGATCGTACTCGCATTAGATTGTAAGCGATTTGCCAAATATTGGTAGATGGCTGTCCAGGCAGCCCAATCACGCCAACTTTACTGGTCGCCGGAATACGACAGCCAGATAAGTGAAACGTGGTACGAGTAGTACATTGTGTGTTAGACGTCCACGTTTAAACAATTCCTAAACGGCAAATGCCGTTCAGAATATCAGTGATCCACAAATAGAAGGCTGAACGCTCGAGACTTCCCAGGCTGAGCCATGTATAGTGCTTGGGATTTTTGCTATTTATAAATTTCTATATCGCGAGGTAAATCCTATCGAAAACCCGCAAATATAACATCACCCGCCTCTGCTCTTCTCTACGGCACATAATTCCTCTTTCGTCGGGTCTCTCCACCATATACTTCCTGAGGTCTAGGTCAAGTCATTCAACTACAGATAACTGTTTCAATTATAAAGATTTTCGTTCTGGAATCTTATGTCACAATGTCTCCTGACCGTTTCCGCTTCATCCTCTTCGTCCTGTTCGTTTCCGTCGTCATTCGTGGCGGCAGCTGCTTTAATGCCTTGGACGATGCGTTTCTCCTCCGAGATCGTAGCCCGTCATCATACGGCGGATTCGCCCTTGCAGCCGACCCGTGCCCAGGGCAGCTCTCAGGGAGATGCCCTCCAAGATCAGGGAAATGCTGCCCGCCAAACACAGTCTGCAAACTTGTAGCCACCGCAAAGGGCTATGTTTGCTGCCCAAGTTGTCAGTAGTGCCAGTCTTGCGTCCCGGTGACGCCTTGACACTAGGACCCTTCGTCTCCACTGTGCACAAGGAACGATGAAGCTCGCACCGCTAATACCCGTTTTGCAGCCGACAACTGTGTACCGGCAGTAAATGCCGCCCCCGATTGCGCACTTGATACGTGGGTGCTGTGGAAGAATGCCGTCTCGTACTTCTGCTGCCTACCGGGTCAGATTGGGGTCAAGGCAGGAAACAAAGTAGGCAACTGCGTTGCCAGTAACGTACCCGTGGAGCTAACGGCGTCTGCCACCATGGTAAGCTGATTCAAGTCAACGACGTCCTCCCCCTCTCAGAGCCCCTTGAGAAATCTTTGCTTAGTGCTGGGCTTGTTTAATAGGTGACACCTGCCTCTTCCCATCCCGGTATCGGGTCTGCCACAAGTCTCGGCGGGTCGCCTGCCCCTTCTGAAAGCTCGACCTCTTCTGCCACTGCGGCATCCACAACAGCTGCTAGCTCAACACAAGCGGCTGGAACTACGACGGCCAGCGCCAGCCCATCCAGGACAGGTGGAGTAACCACCAGCGATGGAAATATCATGATGCCTGAGAGCATAATCTCCAGAATTCTTGGAGTGCTGGGCTTCTTCTTAGCATTAGTGCTTGTCGTGTAAAGCTCCAGTCTGCACAGAGTAGTCCGTCCTTCGCTAAGCGGGTTAAGGAGTGCCAGGTTAGGGAGTGCTAGGTTGAGAGGCTCTGTTAACTCGTACTAAATCAGATATACGTTAGTAATATCCCTCTCTTTTCTTATTTTTCTTCTTCTTTTAAAAAAAATAAAATATTTTAAATAAAAGAAAATAATATATATATCTTATAAGCGTTTATATTATAATAAAAGGTATAATTAAAAGAGTATTTAATAAAGTATTATTTCGCGCTAGAATTAATTTAAAATTACGTGTATTATTATATAAGTATAAAATCTAATAAAATAATATTAAGCTATATTAGTTTAAAAATAATAAAAGACTAGAGAAGTAAATTATCTTAGCGTAATTAGTATTATATTATAGCTTATTAGCTAAAGTTATTTTATAATAGCTGTAACTATTATTATTATAAAAGTAAATCTTATTATTATAGCTTATTTAATAGAGTATTATTTCACGTTAAAGTTAATTAAAAATTATATATATTATTATATAAGTATAAAATTTAATAAAATAATATTAAGTTATATTAACTTAAAAATAATAAAAAACTAAAAAAATAAAATTATTTACTATATTATTTATAATTATTTATAAATATATATAAATAATATAATAAAAAATAATAAAAAGCTTAATATAAGTAAGTTACTTATTATAAATTATAAAAATTAAAGCTAGTAAAATATAAAAAATAATACTATTAATAATAAATTAAAAGCTTTTTATAATAAAAAAATACTTACTTAAAAATTATAACTCTTAACTTTAAAAAAATTAAAAAAATTAATTAAATTATTAAAAATTTAAAAGAAAATAATTATAAATATTAAGCTTAAATATAATAATAAAAAAGCTATTAAATAAGTTAATAAAGCTAATAAAATTAAAAAGGCTAGTAAGCTTAAAAAGGCTAGTAAGGTTAAGTAAGCCTTTTATATTAGTATTAGTAATTTAGCCTCTTTTAAAGGGGCTATTATAGCTTATACTTATAACTTATATTAGATTATACTAAAAGAACTTAAATTATATATACTTATAATATATTTATAAGGTTTTACTTATATTTTAAGTTAATTTTATTTCTTTTTATTTAAGTTATTTATTTCTTTTATTATTAAGACTTATAATAAATAACTATTTATAAGTTCTTACTTCTATATATATCTTATATAAGTATTATAATCGCTTACTTATTAATATTACTTATAGTTATTTATAACCCTTTATAATAAGAGGGAAAACTATAATATAGTTTACTTTTTATTTATTAGCTTTAAAGTGCTTTTTTTAATTTTACCTCTTTTTTTTTCTTATATTATATATAATTTTATTAATTCTCTTAATTTTTTTAATTTTTTTAGCTTTTAATATATATTTTTTTATATTAATTACTTTTATAATAGCCTTATTTTTACTCTTTTAATTTTATTAGCTTTAATTCTTAAAGATTATTATAAGTAACTTACTTATACTAGTCTTTTTACCTTCTTTAATAATAGTTATAATTATAATTAAAGTTAACCCCTCCGGAAAAGGCTAAATTACTAATACTAATATAAAAGGCCTACTTAGCTTTACTAGCCTTTTTAAGCTTATTAGCCTTTTTAGCCTTATTAATTTTACTAGCTTATTTAATAGCTTTTTTACTATTATATTTAAACTTAATATTTATAATTACTTTTTTTTTAAGTTTTTAATAATTTAATTAATTTTTTTAATTTCTTTAAAATTAAAATTTATAACTTTTAAGTATTTTTGTTATTATAAAAAGCTTTTAATTTATTAATAATAATATTACTTTTTAAGCCTTATTAACTTTAACCTTTATAATTTATAATAAATAACTTACTTATATTAAGCTTTTTATTATTTTTTATTATATTATTTTTATATATTTATAAATAATTATAAGTAATATTAATAAATACTTATATAAAATATATATAAAAATAAAAACTTATAAATAATTATATTATTATTATAAATTTTAATAATAAAAAAAAAATAAAATAAAATAAAAATTAACTTAAAATATAAATAAAATTTTATAAATATATTATAAGTATATATAATTTAAGTTTTTTTAATATAATTTAATATAAATTATAAATATAAATTATAATAATAAAATTTACTTTTATAATAATAATAATTAAA
>AZNH01000249.1:0-11710 GCA_000814955.1 Metarhizium guizhouense ARSEF 977 | reverse complement strand
GTGGCGATCAACTCAACCCAACCAATCTCAGCCGTCTATTGAGTGAGTTGGCCGCTTAATAAGCAATTCATCCGTTGAGTTGATCAACCTCGACCCTATATTGAGTTTGATTGACGTTGAGTTGACTGGTTGACGAAGCACCATATCCCCACGGCGGTTTCCATAGCAAGAGCGTGGAACCCTATCAGTCAAGACAAGCTTACTCCCACCCGGCCTCTTCCTTCCGCGTCTGCATTTGCAAACCCTTAAGCCATTCTCCTATCCCCTCCTCAACCACCTGCTCTAACACTGCTTCGTCCGCTTTGTCCAGCAGTATAGGGTCAACTTCATCTACAATGCCTGCCTGCAGCCATGACCGCAACACTTGACAGATAGCGATCGTGCTTGCCTCCAGCTGGTTCCGAAGAGGTGTTACCATGCGCCCCGCTGCGGAAAATAATCTCTCACACTCCGCGCTCATCGCCTGAACTGTCATGAAATCCAGTGCCATTCGCGAGAGTCTGGGATACTTGAACCGCTGCGCATGCCAATAAGCCCGCGGGTCCCGAACATCACCATCCGTAGGTAACAGGTCCTTCTGCCACCTGGTATACTCATCTTCTGCCTCGTCAGAGTCCCTTTCTTCGCAAGGACGTATCCGAGCCTCATCCTTGAATTGCTCGAATGGAGAATAGTACTGTGTCCGTCGACGCTTTGTAGCTGGCTCACCTCGCTCCTCTACAGAGATGTCCAACGTTTTGTACCCTCTGTCCCAAACTAACTGTACCATGTCTTTCGCCCTGGAAATCCATTCCGGCCGCCCAGACCAGACTGTCTCAAAATAGCCCCATCGATAAGCGGGGTGCAGTGCCAGCGACGTGTAATAGATCGGAGTCTCATCTAGCCTGTTATAGTACTCGTCGAGTTTCTTCCAGCCAAGATTAATATTGACGCTGAAGTGCTCCGGTTCAGGGTACTGGTGGACCATGGCTTTGGCTTTCTCCAATTCAGCCAGCAGGAATTCATATCCCACGATCACGTCCCACACGTTACCATAGGACTCGAAATGTCCCCCTTTGCGCTTTCGTTGAATCCCGTCACCTTCAAGCGCCTTGACCGCGTCCTCAAAACTCTGCAGGATAGTGCCGAAGGCGTCTAGAACGGCCCAGTCCTTGTCATCGAGCTTGTTCTCCTCGCGACATATGGCAGGCATGACAGCACTTGCCTTGAGTCGCCCAGATCGCTTCGAGGTGTTTTCCTTTTCCCACTCCTGCTTGTGCTTTAGGACTAGTGTCTCGAGATACGGTCGAAGCTTCAGGGCCCGCCGGATCATGTAAAACTGCGATAGCCAACGGGTTTCGTTGTCTACAACCACGTTGAGTGGCTTCCGAATTCTGATCCTAGGATCCTCCGATGCATCGAACTCCAGCTGTTGGATACTGCGGAGAAGAGTAGTAAGTACATCAGACCTATGGATCGCAACCACGAGGTTGTGTAGCTTTCCGACTGGCCCTTTCTTCCGCCAGAGCTCGTGTTCAGTCGTAGCGGACATGTCTCCACGACCCAACCGCCCTTCAAACGCGTCAATATCCTTTCCAAAGAGGATGGCCTTAACCACGAGGTTGATTACATGACCAAAGCAACGGCCCCGCCGTTTTATGCTGCAGAAACCAAACCTCTCTCCAATAGTCTTCATTGCGGTGTCGTTGTTTGGCGCGTTGTCAAGGATAAAGTACCCGATTTTCTCGTCTGGGATCTCATACGACTCCAGTATTTCGATGATCTCGTGTCCAATGTTGGCTCCAAAGTGTCGAACTGTAAGTTCAGGGACCCCAAGAATAAGCTTGCGGGCCTGGCCATCTTCGCCTCGAAAAAAGCATGCGACGCCGTACAAGGCGTGCTTATTCCGCGATCTCCAGCCATCGAACGAGACATGTACCAGGCCAGGAGCGTTTCTCAATGCTTCAATTACCTTTCCTTTGTGTTTCTCGAACTCGGCAACCGCGCGCTTGCGAATAGTATCGTGACCGACATGGGCATCAGTGCTTGCAACAAGCGGATTGAGGTACTCGAAAATAGTGCGCAACCTCTTATTCTCGGGTTCTCGGAACGAGAGGTTGCCCTCGACAATCCATTCGACCACTAGACGCTGGAAGACATTCCTGTCAAAGCTCTTGATGAAGCGATTCGCAATTGCTTGCTCTCGCGGCGCCGTTAGATCGAGATTGAAGGCCTTTGTTATCGTCTGGTATCCTGTCATGGATTTCTTGCGAGATGCTGGTGCAGAACGTTTGCCAGAGGGATCCTGAACTTTGTGCTGCTCCCAGAGATGCCGCTCAGCGTTCTGGGTTCCCATGGCAATAACATTGCCGGGCTTTGGCTTGTTCCTCTGAATGCACAGTCTGCAGACCCATCGCCGCTCCAAGTCCTCAATATCGAAGCCGTACTCCCACACCCATGACTTTGTATTTCTGCTTCGTTGAGACCAAGTATAGCCACGGAAGTGTCGGAACAGTCGATCCTCGTCTCGCCGTCCAGCGCGGGCTTCCGCTGGCGTGGGTGGCTCCGGTGTTGACGGCGCAGGTGTTAAGAGACTCGGGGTGATTGTGGACGCCGGCTCAGAATTCACAGCCCCGAAATCTAAGCCTTGTGACATACTCAGATCGAGGAGATGAGACGTCAGTGAAGCATGTCGCGAAAGAGGGAGCTCAGGCTGCTGCTCAATGCAAGAAATGGCACGGCCAAAAGAGGAGCAAGACAGTCGACGCGTTTTGGCGTGTGAAGCATCGCGACGGTAACGCGTTAGCATGCGTTATATAGTACGTAGGTTCATGTGCATATTGCGTGCGTACAGAAGTATGCCCTACTGAGCACTAGCACTCGTCCTGCGTGGGGCTGAGCTACCCGGCACCAGAATTTGGGAAGACCGTTTGCGATGTTTTATCAACCTAATCAACCTAATCAACTCAACGTCATCATTATGTTGAGTGGGTTGGCCAGTGAGAATGTGTTACGTTGAGTTTGGTTGGGTTGATTGACATCAACCAGGTTGACAACCTCATGATTGACGTTGAGTTGATCGCCACCCTGCCGCCAGGTCTTTCGATTCTGATCAGCCCAAGGTGCTCTAGAAAGGTGCGCGTCCACTGAGGCCTAGCCCCTTCAGTGGATTTTGCCCGACAACAGGGCAGTGCCGTGCTTTATGCCGTGCTTAAAATACTGGTAGCGACTACTTCATTGTTCCTAGTGCGTTCGACCTGATCATGTAGCTACTGCAGGTACCAGCAACAAGGCGCCTAGTTCTACCATGGAACCGCTAATCGGGCACCTAGTAGGGACACGGTTACCACTAACTTGCAGACATGCGCTACTGGCACCCACAACTTCCCCCCCCAATAGGTGCCAGTAACCAACCAGCTTCGACTGCTGGTATTCCAGTGTTGTCACGAACCAACGTTGATGCTTGTCGAGGATATCACGTGCACACGCACGTGATACTCCTTTCTTATTTTGATTGCGGCAATTGATAGGGGTGCCACCTCGAATTGATACGGACGCCAATGCCTTAGGGACGCCACACGAATGGCGCCTCCCATTGGCCTGCCAATCTCGTGGACGCATGCAAGGCGGTCAGGCCAGAATGTTTCATCAAGCCTTAACAGGTAGCCAATATGGCGAAAGGCGACCGTCGTACATACATCGTTCATCACAGAGAATTCCAAGCTGATGGCCAACGGCGAATATGGTCATCTCAAACCAACTATGGATAGCTATTGCGATGCCATTACTTTGATGCAGCTGTATTATGGTATCACTATTATACACTGTTGCTCCTGCATTTCGCATGAGAGTAAGGCGTCCTGCTCCTCAACCTCGCTCGAGTTTCTCTCCAGCATTTCACCTCGACCAATTGTCCCCCTCCCTAGAGAATTACATCTTGTCTCTACATTTATCTGCGACTCAATACGGTCCCGCTTTGCTTTGCTCCAGTCTATATAAGCCATCTTCTCCTCTTTCGTCCATTCCCTAGTCCCATTTGAAGTGATGCAGTGTCCTGTCATCTGCTCATGACTCAAGCACCATTCATAGCTCTTCTCGTCATATCGAGATGGGAGACCCATAGCCTTGCGGTATTCTTGGTTGGTTTTGATGCATCCACGGGGCTGACTCCGATACCAAGCCTTTCTTGCAGCAACGTATCTTTGATAAACAGCGATAGCTTCTTGGTAGCCATGACTTTGCGGAGGCGGACTGGGCGAAGCTGTGGATTTAGTCGTAAGAGGTTGTGAGGCAGCGTCAGCACGAGAATGAGAGACCATCGCCGAAATGATGGGATTTGATTTCTGGTTGTCAATTGAAGTTGGGGCTGAAGCTGGCACTTCCGCAGGTGCCGAGGCTGATTCCTGAGCCGGTTCTGACCTGGTGAGTAGCTCTGAGCCCCGCAAAGGGCAGAGCTTTGAGGACATAATATGGCCGACAATATGGCACTTACTGCACCTTCTCGGAGCCCGTGTGCGCGTCAGAGCTGTTGTCGACCGCCGTTGGACGCAAGGTGTCATCCCTTCATCAACCGATAGCTCCCACTGGGACCTTCGTCTTCGCACACTTGGTTGAGTTCTCCGACCACTTGCCCGTATTCCGGTAGTGTTTCCACCCCCGAGATGTATTGTCAATCTCTCGTTCGACGGGCTGTTGGATGTCTGGGCAGCCTCACGTGCGACGCGAGCCAAAACTGTCTTCTTGTTTTGGCTTCCGGTTGGTCGGTCCCGGCGCTTCGGTTGACTACTCGCGGTCCGATTATCTGAAGCCTGCTGATTGTGCGTTTGACTACTGACGCTTACTGCCATGCGAGCTGGTACTTGTTGAGGGTTGTTTCTGGGCCGTCCACGAAGACTGGTGGCGATCCTTGGGTCCAAGATTCGGCGGTACACGTCTCGGCTTACCGGCTCTCGCAGGTGCCATCGCGGGTGGATATCCCACTTCGTCAGAGGCGTCGCGGCCGTGAGCTTCACATAGATTGTGTGGTGGCAAGGGACACCGAGCTCAAAAGACACATTGCACTCGTCGTTGCAGGTTCCAATATCATCAGGCCATGGCTTGGATGAGCTTGGGATGCCTTTCAGTGCCTTTCGATGCTCCCTGGTGATCAAAGCAAGTGCCTTCTTAGACACCATGTAAGGAAGCTCGCCGAGATATTCCGAGCCGTGCCCAACGTGCTCTCGCGCCGTCAACACCTCATCCTGGGCACAGGCCTGGCGGAACTCCCTCTCCTGGTCTTCTAGCATACCCTGAATTGCCTCAACAAGCCGGTATAAATGGCTCATTCCGTTCAAAAGATAGCTCTTTACGTTGTTGTTGCTGGCCTCCGTGCCAGAGGTTACTCGGAATCCGAGTAACCTACAGGCCTTCTAGTCTAGCCGCAGTTTTTGTTCCAAAAAGCGTACCCATGCCGATCCCGTCCAATTAACGTCGTTTGTCATCCTTTTTCATGCGAAATCCCCCGCCCCGACACGGCACGGCCCCGCTTGCCGGGACCGCCGCTCTATTCTTCCTTTTCCCTCCAAAAATTACGCCCCTTAATTTTACTCTTCACCGGAGCCAACTTCCAGTAAATAAAGAAGAGGAAACTTCTGTTTTTTTTTCTGGCAGTCATGATGATGTTGAAAATAACCCGTCTAAACATTACCTCGGCTCCGTACATACAGGCCAATACAGATTACTATCCGCCATAGTGCATTCGAAACGCTCCGGGCTCTCTTACTCGAACTAGAATCATGTCCCTGCCGACGCTTCGACCGCCCAATATGCCGCAACAATCACCTATACGCCTTCCGACACCTCCACCTACAAGCTCTCCCCATAAACCGCTGTGTGCTGGCCCTCCTGAACAATCGCCGCCTCCGCTCATCCCTATGCGAGAGTATGACGATGTGCTGCTCGCGCAGGAAGCTGCTGGTGATTCCCGCTTACGAGCTAAGGCAAGCCGGATGTGGCGCGAGAGCCAAGAGTACTCATGTGCCGAGGATAACGAGACGACGCCTTGGCTGCAACATACGAGGTGGCCGGAACGATTCCGGAACCGGCCGCTCGATATCATCACTGCGTCCTCGAGGCTGCCTGCCCGGGGCTGCTATGAGCAGAACGAGGATTTTACTCTGGGGAGCTGGCGAGGAATTCCGCTCCGAAGCTCCGCAGCAGTGGAAGCCCGGATCCGCGTCCTCATGCGCGCTGTTGATGATATGTTTGATCGAGCCGAGGCCACTCTCGCATGTACTTCCTATCAGTCTCGGTGCTGGCTGACAAGCTACAGGAATGGTGTATTCCGGAACCGCCCGCTGCGCGTCATGCCGTCAAGTACTGGGCGGCAGTACAAATCAAAGTGGAAGCGCTTCATCTGCTACATATTTCGAGCTCTTGAGCTAGGCCCGCGCCGGCTCCGGGAAGTGCATAACATGGTGTTGCGTGGTGACGATATAAAGATGATGAACCATATTGTGAATCTTGCGTCGCACGTTGTGGAAAGAGAAGATGTCGACGATGAGGACTGTGAGGACGACGCTGAAAACAACGCTGAAAACGACGGCGACAAAAGCAGCGACTACAGTGATTGCGACAGTAACTACGACAGTGGCAGCGATAGTGACTGCGAAGGCAATGGCGACGGCAGAGTACATGACCAAAGCAATATCCGGTTTGTGGATGAAGACGGAGAAGGAGAGATGCGCAACAATGGTGAAGACACCAAAGATGGCCATGCGCCGTACCATGACGCGTCCCAGTATATTTTCCGTCTTCCTCATGGCACCCGCCTCGAGCTATCAGAGGCAGTCTTCCAACTCTCGATGATGTTCTGGACGTACCAATGCCAAGATGGAGTAATGGACTCATCTGCAATAGTACATTTCACAGATGTTATGGGTATTCATCGTTCTTCATTGGCATACCGCGATGCATATAATTTCACACCGGACCTCGCGGCTCTTATTTGGGTAGGACGGCTGTTGTTTCTCGAGTATAGCCTCCCGCGATATAGTTACGACACGCTGGTGTATCCCTGGCCCGCCCGACACACATATTGATCACAACCGGAGCGTCTAGAGGCAATCCGAAAGAAGTACATGCTTAGAGGCTGCTACTCACCGCTAAGCGAGCTAATTGAACTCAAGGCCTTTGGGAAGAGCATTGTGCGACGGGAAGGGGCTCGTGGGACCCTGACCTGGGCTCCAGACGGCCGCTCCTTCACCATTGGTGACGGCAAGGTAGTACGCCTGTCAGAGTTTTGTGCAAGTTATCGTGCTGCGATCACAAGAGTACAAGACCTCGTCACCGACATGATGTTAGGGTGGGATCCTACAGTTGATCTCTCCGCAATCCGCGACGACCTAACCTGTCGGTTTCCGGGGTGGTGTTTCCTTGACAAACCTGAGAACCAGCTTTTAGGCACATACAAAGCAATGTCACGCCGTGCATGGTCATCCTCATTCCGCGGCAAAGCACTGGCAAAGGCGGGACATTGGTTGCCTGATTCTTGCCTGGCCTACCTGCAGGCGGGTGCCGATCTGTCCACAAAGGCCTTTTCTGCGGTTCATATTACAGCAGGTCTGCCAGGTCGAGGCACGGAGATGACGACTATCCGCTTTGGTCATAGAAGAAAATCAAAAGCGTGCCCTTTGAGATACTTCAATTTAATCTCGCAATCAGAAGGAAAATTACAGAAGCAATATATTGTAGTCAAACCGTAACACAGCGTGAGAAGAATAGATTGAATTGCTCAGACAGTGGATTTTAGTGATCGCAGCCGCTGAGTTTGCTACAGTATGGCAGGGCAGTCTAATGTGGGCCGTCCAAAGTTAGAGCTTAATGTAGTGCAACTGGCTTCACCGCCTAGTGGGTTATAGGCCACTGGTAACAGCTTGTGAACTAATAGGAAGCTGCAAAAAGTGTAGCACCCGTAAGACGTAGCACCCCTATCAATTTGATGTAGCACCCCTATCAATTGCCATAATATAAACAATACGTATATTGGCAATATGGACCCCCTCGCAATATTATTGTATTGTCAAGTGGTGCATATTGTATTACGCAATATGGCATTGGTCCATATTGTATTGTATTGCCAAGAATCCAATATATTGGCAATATGGCAATATATCCCATATATTGCACGTGACCCTTATTATTTGACTACCGCGCTTAAAATATTGAGCTTTGAAAGTCTCGTATCCCAAACCATGACTTCAAACAATCTAATGCTTCAATTACATCACTCCCCATCCGGTTTCGACGATCTGTAATCGTTATCTTTGCCCCAGAGAAGAGCCGTTCAGGCTCCGCAGACATTGCAGGAATTGACAATATATCCACGGCCATTTTGCTTAAGTTGGGGTAGGTCTTTTGCTGTGTCTCCTCTAGCCACCATGTAAGGGCGCTTGTAAATCCATAGACCCGTTCAGACTTACAATAATGCTCGTACTCGTCTGTGATAGGTGCTGGTTGTAGATACTTGTTCCTCCATTTCAAGAACTCGTTCGTTGTCGTCGATGGTGCCTCGGAGAGAGGGAGTGATTCCACCGGTTTGTATTCACCCCACTGCGTCTCAATCAACTCCTTTGACGACTCAACCCACTCCGTCTTCCAGTTCTCGTGTATATAGTGCCATTTATGCGACGGGTGGAGCACAGTCGCTGCAACGTAGGCTGGCGATTCGTCAGTAAGGCGATAGTACTTATCTAATTTCGCCCAGCCCGAGTTGTACATTTGGGTAGATTGGACAGATTTTACGGAAGATTACCAAGGCTATGTCCGAGTTATGTTTATCACGGATGCATATTCGGGTCTAGTTTTTCCTTACTTTCTGAAGAGCCATGGTCTAGGCAAAGAAAATCGAAGAATCCTGAGAGACTTCTTCAACTGGATAGGGGCTCAATACAGTTTCAAGCCAAAAGCTATACGATCAGATGGCGAACTATTCAGCAAGGAAGTCCGGAAGGAACTGAAGCTTCGCTCTATTCAATCAAAAAGGTCAGCACCAAATACTCAGGCTCAAAATGGAGGCGCCGAGAGATCAGGGGGTGCAATCATGGAAAAAGCCCGAACAATGCGTATAGCCGCAAATCTGCCACACAACCTGTGGAAGGATATTGTGGAGGCTGCTTGCTACCTACGCAACCGGACACCTCTTGAACGAAACAAGTGGAATAGCCCATTTGGAAGAGTCTTTAAGAAGCAACCGTTGATTAGTCATTTAAAGGCTTATGGTTGTAAGGCTTTTGCAATGACTGCAGACGCCCAACTCAAGCTTCAGAGAAGACAAAAGCTTGAACCGAGAGCACATATTGGGTATCTTGTAGGCTACCAATCCTCAAATATCTACAAAATATGGGTTCCGCACAAGAATAGGGTTATCTTAACCCCAGATGTTATATTTAGGGAATGCAATGTAATGTAATGTAATTTATTTACGCCCGGAGGGATCACCCCTAAAGGGCCTTGACACTACATGACCTACAGATCGTAACGTTTTTCTACTCACCTGAAGCCCCACGATGCATTCTTACCCTGCACCCACAAGCCTCATTTCCGTGAACCGACCGTCCTGCTCAGAGGCCATTCCCTCCAAGTGCCCAACGTCCCATCCTCGGCAGCTGGAGCTTGGTCTGCCGATGTGAGGCTGTGCGATCAGGATTCCACACTATAGTCAATAGTTATTCAATTTCTTTCATCACCTCACCTGTCTGCGTCCAGTCTGCCTGTAGCCATTGCAAATTTGATCGTCGTCCGGATTGCTGCCAGGTTGGGTTCCCAACCCTCCCAGTCCGATGCAGACTTGCCTCCCAGGAAGAAAGACAAATTCCCTATCTTGGCACGGTTGCATCGCACCATACCCTTCCTTTCCGACCTCCACAATTTGCATCGAAAGAGAAAGTGCTCTACCGTCTCCGCCGCCTGTCCACAGCGACATTGTTCTGTCGTCACCCTCGCCTCGTTGATCCTGTGCAGATAGCTGTTGAGCCTGCACTTGCCTGTTCGTAGCTGCACCAGTATTCTGGCCTCTTGTCCACTGAGGTCGTCGTAAATGCGACAATATGACATGATGCGACACACAGGAAACTCATGCGCCTAATTAGGCGGCAAACGAGCGCTCTGTTTTATTATTGGTCCGGTTGTGGGGCGCAATATGTGTATAGTGGGGAACAATGTTTGCATGCACCTCGGATCCTGCCACACAAAAAAAAACGCCCTCACGACATCGTTCACGGCCGCTTCGATATGGCCGACAAGGCGGCAATTGATAACTGCCATGAGACGCAGTCCCATGATTTATTGGACTGCTCCGGTAATACACCTCCCGATCGTCTAATTGACTTGCCTTTAACCCCTCCCGCCACGATTGAACCACACCTGCCGCCCATCGACGCGTCTGGCCCGGTTCATCGTTTGCTTGAATCAAGCAGCGATCGAGCAAAAACTGTCGACTCTGGGGGTTGGGTCGAAGTCTCTCTCGATCAGAAGCAATACGTCTCACTGCGCGGAAGCATCGAGCGGTCGTTTAAGCGATTCGATTACGACCCAAATCACGGTCTCCTCATTCTCCGTATGCCTTCGCCGGTTCACGACTTCTTTGCGAATATCCTGGCCGACGACGTGCAAAACCGACTTAACGACATTGCCAAAGAGGGAGGCGAAGCAGGCGCCTTCGCGTCGAGAATAAAGAGCGGAGGGTCGTCCACCATTCTTTTGTCAGAAGGGGATTCCGAATTCTTCAAAAATATTCGTCGTGAGCCCGACGCACAGTTTCGTCACCCTCGTGCCTATTATCCCGGTGTTGTGGTGGAGGTATCCTACTCGCAGGAAGGCAAGAGTCTACGAAAACTTGCCCAGGACTACATTCTCTACTCCAATGGAGATATTAAAGCCGTTATTGGCGTCGACATCAACTACAAAGGGAAACAATGCACTGTTTCAGTATGGCGTCCAGAATATACAAGGTCGGAGGATGGGAATATTGACGAACTAGGATTTACAGCAGTCCTATCACAAGAGGTACGTAGAAAAATATCTATAGAGCAGGACGAGGCTGACCAAGCAGACATTTCGCTCCTTCGACGGATCCTTATGTAATGCAGAAAAGTGCCTCACTCTTAACCTCAGCGACTTCGCGACCGATGCACTAGCCATTGATTATGGGACATCATCAGTATCTATTACTTTCAGCAAACTCTTCGATATTCTCCAACAAGCCGAGGATATGGAACCAGACAGAGGATCTAATACGGCGGGAAGCGCTGTGAAGTCAAAAAGAGTAACGAGGAAGCGCAGACGATCATCCAGCCCAGAAGATCGGTTGCGTTCAGACGATGAACGCACGTATATCAACATGGAAAAGGCTGCCGAGGACAAAGCTAGTAAGGACGACGAGGATTTCATAGGTCCAATGACCAAGCGGAGAGTGAGGATGTTTTCACTCGAATAGGATCTTCTACCGATCTATATCATGATCACAACCCGCAGTCGGGACATGCCTCGCGCCCGGCGGACGGAAAAACTGGGAATCTCACCTGCGCAAGAAACCGCATTACATGATGGGCGAGCAGCTGCGCAGAACGATTGAGTTGCTGTCGACGTACGACCTGCGGGGAGCGGAGGAATTGCGACAGCGGCGACCTCATAGAAGAAGGCCATGCGAAGTAATCGACGGGTTAACGGAGTACGGTGGCTTCATCTGCATGTG
>AZNH01000246.1:784-12097 GCA_000814955.1 Metarhizium guizhouense ARSEF 977 | reverse complement strand
GTTAATTATATATATATAATACTTATATATATAGCAGCAAATAGACAGACTCCTTTATACTACTATCCCGTGTTGTGTATAGGGTGCTACTATTAACGAATACAAGCTATTTGTGCTTGAGGCTTGATTTATCGTTTATTACCTATTTCATGTAATACCCGTTCAAAGGCATGTACTTGGTGGCTTCAGTACCTACATTCATGAGGCCGCAACGGGTACGTATCAACCATAAAACTCTTGGGCTGGTGATGTGAGATAAACTTGCAACGGGCCGAGCATGCGACACCCGGGTCTTGATATCCAGCCCCTTTGATATGTCAGCAATCCATTTCGATTTTTATATCGTAGTAGCGAAATCATGTACGGTTCAAGTTTGTTAGAAGCAAGGGGCACCATGAGCTCTATCGTATGGTGGCTAATAAACGTCAACGATACATCAAAGAGCGACTAGGTACAGTCTCAATCATACACGACTGATCCTTGATAAACCTGCCTAGAAGCAGAGAGAATTTCTATATTGTGTTAAAATATGAGACGCCAGCTACCGGCAACTATTATATACACCCCGACCAGACTGACAACTTGGGAATCTCATGCCGTTCCACCTTCGGTCTGACGACGGGGCCACCTCCCAAACTTTTCCTCTGAAAACTCCATAATGTCCACATGGCCTCGATGCTGTTTTATTTCCTCCGTGGAAGATATGCTTGATCCCCTCGATTTTGAACTGCTCGAGTTCGAATCCTTGTCTTTGAGTAGTATATATTTGTCCACCAGCGGCTTGACTCCCGGGATCGACACGGCAATAATTGTGGCGCCGACCTCGGCAACCTCGACACAAAGCAGGTTGAGGAAGGCATATTCAAAAGTCTCATCCGTCTCGTCTTTACACCTAGTGCGTCAGTAGACGATCCAGTCCAACGAGGACGAGCTGTACTTACTACCATACTTGGTGACTAGAACAACCCGCCCGGCAGAGATGCCAATCACGCTGCAACATGTCGTCAGAGAATGCCCACCATGTCCCTTTGTGCAATTATGTTTGGAGTACTTACAGTATGCCCGGAAACAGAGTATAAGCTAGTTGAAGCTTTTGTTTCCGTGGCAGCTCCAAGCCCTTGAGCATTATAGCCGGAATGCCAAAGAGTAGCAAGTCGCAGAAAAGAGAAATGCTGGAAATAATGGAGTATGTCTCATACCAATACATGCAATGATATTTCGCCTCGTCTTCTTCGCTAAAAGGCGCCCATAATAAAGTTACAGGTTGGCAGTGGAAAATGATGAGACAGAGCTGCGCCACGTATCCTAGTATTATAACCACAAAGATGATTTTGATGGCTAGGAGAAACTTTGGATTCATGCGGCAAATGCGGTAGTAAAATGCCAGCCCCGACACTCGGCAAAGCACCAGCGTCGTGCTATACACCAAGTGCGTAATGGAGTCTATGAGCTGTACGTTATAATCGTCTTCTGTCGTCATAACAAACCACTCAAAGAGGAAGTTTCGTCCGGCGCCTAGCCTAAGAAGTTCTATGCATAGCGCTGTAAAGGGAATAAAAACCAGCTTTTAGAAGAGAGAGGCAGCTTGTGTTAGCAGCCGAGGCCGAGCAGCGCAAATCTCAAGGGTAGCTTACCAGCGACGCGAGTGCTATTCCATCGTCGATGCCCAATGCGCCCTTCTTTGTGATGTACTTGCGTGAATAGAGTCTCAGCATGACGACCAACGTTGTCAGGACGAGGACGACGACAATGCCTGCAATGGCCGATGTGTCTCGCGATTCTCTTAGCCAATGAATAGGCACGTTCGAGGGAACATCGCCAGCGGCAATGGCCTCATCAATCCGAGGGTCGCCCATTTTCTTTGAATTGCGTCCAGCCGCTAGGCCTCGTGCAGCAGCAAAAGCAAGAAGTTTTCTGAGGTAGAGGAATTTGAATTATCACAGGGCGAAATGAGGCTCAACAAACATGGCATCCTCTGGACATGGGTTGCTGGCAGGTTCTGTATTTCAATCTTGCGGCTCGGCGTGATACTGCCTCCGAATCCTCCATCATGACTCGCACCTCGGCGGCATTTACAAAGGCAACGCAGGGCAAGTTTCTGCGCCTGAAAAGACGCCGGTCTGCTTTTGAAGCCGTGGATCCATTTCATGTTTCGGCGTGTACCTAGAACACCGGCCGTTCCGCTGGGAGACTCCTTGATCTTGCTCGTGTGGTCGTTTCAGATCCGCCGCACTAGCAAGAGCCATCAATGCGTTAGGCGCTGTGCTTTGCTGCAATTTTTTCTAGTATTCTCCAGCTATTCCGCTGGCATTGCCGTTAGTCGAGGCTGTTGAGGGAGAATGCTGCCGCTGTCTCGTGGTTGTTTGGAAATCAAGCTACGCCTAGGCGCCAACCTCAGTCGGCCGAGGTTATCAAGTGGAAGGGTTTGAGAGCTGCTATAATGCAGAACTATCCGAGTCTTTACGGGAAAAGGCATGCTCTTGCGACAGGAATACTCCACCGGACACTACTTCTTGCATCTGTCTCTGTGACCGGGTCAAAACGGGCCCGTGAGACGGCCACAATAACTACATTTACATTTATCACGGTACACTTGCCAGGCCTTGGTTCTGACCAGTCGCAGAGATATTGTTGCATTCAGTTGCAAGGTGTAAGTCAGATCTTCGTTTGTATAGGCACATCAGACAAGGTTGTTTAGAACCAGACTGGTGCCATGATCGCCCACATCTGATCGGCCTTGCAGGGCCGAAGAGCTCCGTTTGATGGTTCCCTCTTTTTCCAGCGTCAGCTGATGGCTCTTGAATGGAAAAGACCTGTCTGGGGTCCAAGTCCGCCTTAATGCTCCGTATGTTCTTACCCCAGCATAGTTTCTGTGCCGTGTCTACATCTAATTGAGTGTCGATATAGTCTGGATGCATTCCCCAGTCCCCATCCGCCAATGCATTCATGATACTATCTCCGAATATACGGAGATGGCGGCTCGAGTTCTTCACCGTCAACCAAAGTGTATTATCAAGGCCAGCGAGATCTCCGAGCCATACGCCCTGAATTCTCTGGCTGGTTCCGCTTATAGCCGGCCAAAAGTTGAGCGCCCTCGGTGCCGTCATGGCCAAGTCTTGAAACATTCCGAATCCCTCAACTGCCTGTGTCTTATCCCGAAATACATCAATGGCAAACAGGGTAAGACTTTGAGGTGCCTCAAAGATCCTCAGCTCAAACTCGGCGACGATGCCAAACGAAGACCCGGCCTCGCGAACTGCCCAGAATAGATCGGCATTCTCATTTGCGGAACAGTGTACGCCCGTACCGTTTGCCAGCATAACTTTCGCGCCTATTCACCAATCCAGCGTGAGGCCATAAGCCCTCGCCGCCATGCCATGTCCACCATGTAGAATGAACCCTGCAATTCCCATTGCCAACACTGCGTTGATTAGCCGCACACATCTTGAGACTTCGGCATCACGAAACACGTACCGGGGCGAGTACCAAGAGGTATTGCCCTTTTCTCCTGGCTGTATAGCTCTGTGGCAACATGTCCCAGACGAGAACCAGGATGGATTCTGCCTGTACCATCTTTCTGTATCGTGATGGCACTTAGCTCGTCCAAGACAGTAACCAAGTGTCCATCCTCACCTCCAAAACCAAATGATCCGAAGCTGTGGCCTCCACTTTTGGCACTGACTCGCACTCCGTTTCTGATACCACAGGCTACGATTCTTAGTCAAACTGGAAGTGTATGTCTTGTCGGGCTTTGTGCTCCATAATTTTATGTGAAAACCTTGATATTCTCTACTCCCGTCTGATCGGAAACTTCTTCTGCCGAGGTCATTTGGCTAGAACCCGTCGTGTCATTGCCTAGTTGAATAGCCGGGCCTGGGGCTCTGTGGCAGGTCTTGGTTTTCGATATATCTTGATCTGCCAGGTGCATAACCATTACTCAGTGGCGTCAATGACGGACACAGGGGCTAGGGAACTGATCCGGCTGGATACTGTTGCTATTGGCTACGAAATATTCTGCCTTAACGGGGAAGTACACCTCTTGCATTCGAGTTTGGGCGGCAAGGGGCCGATCCAGGCCATCCCTGTCAGCGGCGATCAAGCAAAATGGCTATGCAGTAAGATCTACGTCTTCTGTAATGCGCCTGGTGACTCGTACACACCCCATCACTATCAAAATACACGGACTTCATCATCTCAGTGAGCTGGCGGTTCCGTATAAAATTGGAGATTTTGTAGGTGCAGTTGCTGATGGCAAGTCAAAGTTAGCAAACCAACCCCAACTCGTAGCTAATCCCCAGACCTGGTAATATCTTTGTCCTTGAAAAAACTCGCCGCCGTGTCGGAAACGAGCATTCTGTGTCAAAACATGCTGTAACAAAGGGGAAAGTCGATACATGTAGTAGTTACAAATTAATCTCCAGACGTGTGAAGAGGCTAAAGATTTAACAGCCACTCTTATTTCGTTTTGGAAGCGACAAGCTCTTCATACTATCAATGATATACGTAAAACAAGAAAAAACTTCGACTTGGGAAGAGTCATGTCCCCGGCGTATTGCTCCATGTACCAGAACGAAGGCAAATATTGGCCAAAGTCTATAAAGCCTTCTTTTAGACAAAGAAAATGTGTTCCATGTGACTCTCAAAACAAGGCCCGTGTCCTTGAAATTAAGCCTGTAATTATGCTGGCCTTGTCACGTTCTGCCCGGCGAATACGCGCGAGAGGACAGACGTTGTGGCTGATATAGCAGCATATACAACACCCATCATTCTGTACTCAAAGCTGGTCCGGAGGCCACCCAAAACGGGGCCAACAGTGAGGCCAGCAAAGAAAAAGAGACAATTGAAACCATATAGTTGCGCGTATGGTCCATGCTTGCCAAAGAATCCAAGATCATCTCGTACCGTTGCGTCACGTCAAGTGCCTTCACGAAAACTGGTATGCCAACCATGGATAAGCCAACGTCGTTGAGCAATAAAACGACACAGAATACAACAACATTCACATCACCTGTTATTAGCCTTAATAAAGGCAGGCCCAAGCGGGCAGGATAAGGGATCAAGAGAGCGAACCCGATAGTTGCTACCATCTTTGTGCCATATTTGTCCACGGTCGAACCGACAATGTGGCCGAGCAATATCTGTGGCATGAGGAGTGTGAAAACAAGAAACCCAACAATCTGCGCGGAGAAATGGAAAATAGCCTTTGCTTCCGTCGGGACGGTTACATCAAAGATGCCCCTTAGTAGAGCCTGAACCAAGGTCAGGACAAATGCTACCGAGAATCCTGGTTCGCGAAAGCAGTACAAGATTAGCAAGGTTCGCCCCAGATTGCCAACTTGTCCCTCTATATGGTACCCTTGACTATTCGTGCTATGGAGTCAAGGCTCGTCTTCCCACGATTCTCTTTCGTTCGATGGTGCTCTCGTTGGGTCGATAGTGCTTCCCGTATCATAACAAGCTACTATTTTCTTGTCGAGTACTCGTAACCGCATGGCGACGTCGAGCGAAAGGATTCCTGTTGCCGATCTAAAGACTCCCGGTATCCCGCCTCTGTCATAGAGGATACCTCCAACAATTGGTGCCCAACCTTACCGATAGAATTGATGGCGAACATCTTGAAATATCAGCTTGCTTTGTCCCGATAACTACGTCGAGTCTTTGGCCATGACATAGCATTCCAATGACCCTGCCCATATTTCTAGGATTGGTGGTATCTTGAACCATGGCAACACCGGTGGTCCAGACTACCGCAGCAGCCAAGCCTTGCACCAATCTTGCTATTATTACAATGGCGGCTCTCTGCCCGAATGATGGCGCCGTGGTCGTCGTCATCTGCATTAATAAATCGGCCACAAACGTTGGCTGTCTGGACCCAATCTCGTCTGTAACCCAGCCAGCCGGGCGGGAAAACAAAACAGATGGTCCTGCATATGCTGCAATCAAGCCAGACGTATATGATTGGATCTGGGAGCCTGGGATGGAAAGGCGATCCCGCAGCATGAACGGCAGCACTGGCACCATAATGCCGTAAAAGAAGACTGGAGGTCGGTGAACAGGCCGAGTGCTACCGTTGCTGTAATGAAACTCGGCTTCGAACGCCAGTGAAGACCGTGCGGCCTGCTTTGATCTGTCATCTTGGAGGAGCGCATAAGAACGTCGTCGTGGTGATGATGAAAGTCGTTATCTCGGAGGTTGCGAGCGACGTTCACAGCGTGGGAGCAATACTTGTAAAAGGCCTACAGCTCCGACTTGATAAAGTCTGGTTCTTCCATATACATCCGTGGAACGGCGAAAAAGCACAGCTAGGCCGATCCAAACTTATTATCGGTAAATCGTCACCAATGGGTCGTATGGAGTAGTCCTCTGCCACATCACCACAGGTTATTGTCAGTGGGATATGCGGAAGTCCGAGACATAATAAATCTACTCGTCCGGGTTTATTGACTCAAAAAGGTGATAATTGAAGGTTGTTGGTCACGATAGTTGCTTTTTCCAAGGCTCAAATTAGGGCTTGGTTGAGAGTCACAGCAGGGATCTTCCGGGGTTTCAACAGGGTATGAAAAGACTCTGGTCAATTTTCCGGCTTTTCAGGGCTTTCAAAGAAGCTTGAAGTTCCGGAGTCATCATCAAGATGAAAGATTTGCCCAATTAAGGCTCTCTCTTGTAATTCATGTGTTATAGTCGGCGCTTCCGTGTTCTGATTCGCTCCATGCGCCTATCACCTACCCGGGAGCTAAACTTGAACGGCCCTCATACCTGGGTAAACTCTTTTACCATTAATATTATATAGTTGGTCACTGGAAGACGGCGTATTAAGGCATTTGGACCATCATTACAATTCAATAAGATGTATGGCGGTGTACATTCTTCTTGTATATTCTGCGCCACCAAGTTTCGTCAGGCCGCGGTGATATTACTGTCAAGGGACCCGTTTCTATGCTTGTTTACGTACATGCGCGACTGGTTTTGCGCGTCGAGATGTTGCCGGTGGCGAGTAAGTGCGGCTTCCACATGTTCCTGCAGACCAGGCTATGTGGCTGCTACATGTCTGCATTATCGTATACCTTGTAAAAAAAGAGTCCAGAACCACCATCGTAAGAGAAGCTACTCTCTAACCCGAAGGTGAGAAGTCGCCTCATTGTAATTACACGGACAGGCAGAAAAAAGCAGTAGGTCATGAAAAGCGTCAATATTTAAATAATCTCCACACTAAGTCGTACAAACTAGGAAAATATCCCTGGACTGTCCTAGTAACAGCTGTATAGCTCATTGCTTCCCGAACCGACAACCACCCTGGGTCACGGATGTCTCACGACAACGACCAGCCTGGCAAACTTAAGTGATGGTGTATTCGGAACATGTTTCTTCTTCGGTGAGTTTGCCTCCATGACAGGCAGCTCGACTCCTCGAGAGCTTGCCGTCGTTTACGCAGCAGTAGAAGAGCCAGTGCTTCGGCCCAAGAGGCCAGTGCCGAGCGACAAGATGCTGCTGATGGGATCGCCAGCACCAGAACCAGTTGCAGCGCCAGTCGCTCCGGAAAGCAAAGATCCAACGACGGGGATGGCGCTCAAGGGATTGCCAGAACCGGAACTAGCCGTAGCGCCACCCGCTCCGGAGAGCAAAGATCCGAGACCGGGAATGGCCGACAAGAGGCTGGTCAAGGGATTGGCGGTAGTAGCCGCGGTAGTAGTATTAGCACTGCCACTTCCTCCAGAGAGCAAAGATCCAACAACGGGGATGCTGCTCAAGGGATTGCTAGCACCAGAGCCAGCTGCAGCGCCAGTCGCTCCGGAGAGCAAAGGTCCAACGACGGGGATGCTGCTCAAGTCCTGCGGTGTGGGAGCAGCCAGGCCCGTCTGAGCAGCGGAGAGAGCCAGAGTGGCGGCAAGCAGAGTTGAGTTGACGTTGAATCTCATCTTGGATATTGGTAAAAAAAAACGACGTAAATTTTGTTGTGGAATTAAATAGATATGCCAGAGGAGAAAAGGCGGCGAGTGAAGGTAAAAGTAGCGAGCGTGGTGAGGAGGCAACCGTGACCGTTGTAGAAACGAAACAAGATTTTGGCTTGTCTAGCCGAGAAACTACGAGACTACCAACGGGCATAGAGACATTTATACATGTCTTGTTTCTGAGCGACAAGTTGCGTAGCATGGCAGGGGGGCATCTCATCTCATCTATCGATTGCGTGTTGTACATTGACGCGCAATGCCACCACGATTCCCGCGTGCCGTTGAGCCTTTGACCACCACATGAAACATTAGCAGCTGCTGTATTCAGCTACATATTCGGTCGAAAAAGGCCACCGGACGCTTTGACACCATTCAGACGGTCTTTGCTTGGCTGTTCGGTCGGATGTATGCCAGGCGCACTGACGTGGCGCCGGTGGAATGCACTAGGCAAAAGTATATCCTCCACGGATAAGCTATCTTTTATACTCTTTGGGCAGCGGAGACTACAAGTACTTTGTTTCAAGGGGTTTCATTTAAGATGAATATTACTTCATTATCACGCGTTCGTGCTATGATGGGATAAATGTAGAGGTTTCATCTAGCCCACAACGTATGACTTTTAACAACCCAGGTAGTTATTCTTGTTGCTATTAAAAGTTTTGCCGCGGTAAATTCTGGGGTACTAGTATCATAGTCAGGTCTGGTGTAATGCAATCCATCATCAACAGCGGCTTGTTGTTGCGACGCGGTTTATGTTTATAGGCTGTACATGTGAGCTGCGTCATGGCGGACGGCACCGCAGGGTGAAGACGACTGCCTTTAATGATTCTTCTTTGCAGTCCCGTCGGTCGGACTATCAACTCTGTATCATGCACAACCGACGAGCTTGGATCGTAACAGCCATGATCACGTACGTATTGTCGCTGGACCGTGTTAAATAGTGTCCGCGCAATGTCCTGTCAAGTTTGAAATCTTTGTACTTGCGTCTGTCACACTTGTAACGGATTACAAAGTCAAGTTGAACTGGGTTCCATCAGCTTGTTTACTCCCCCACGGAACCGATGACGGCAATTTCAGCTCGCCAGGAATTATAAGCGTCCCCACCGCGATCGAGGCTAACTGAGCAGTAATAGAATGAAGATCTAGGGGCATCGGAAATTTGGCTTAGTTGAAAGCACCTAACACTACCTAGTACTGACGGAATGTAGCTCTGTTTATTGTTTAGTTAGAGAGAACCCTTTAATTCTTTTCAGGTTTATTATAACGAACGCCATTATGACTGGCAATGTTCTTGCGGTTTGTACAAAGAAGGTATCACGGGGTCACGAGGCCGGACCCTAAGCGAGGGCTGCCTCTACCCCCAAGCACACATCGGCCTCCTGTATTTATAGAGACCTTTGGTCTCCCAAGGCCTCTGAGAAAACCGAGGACCCCTGATACCTTCAAGTTGTTTATAAAAGATTGAATTGAACCACTTGTTCCAAGCCCAGTCACACTGCCCTTGTCACAAGCGCGGAGCCGGTTCGTAAACATCCATGACGACGGGAGAATCCGCTACTGTGGCTGCTTGGCACGGGGTGGATGGCCGAGAGGGCTGGAACAATTGCCACTTATTCACGGGTTTAAGCTCAAGTACGACTACAACGAGTACGGAGTACCTCCTCGGGTATTTGTATTACGTTAATAGTTATAAAAGTAATTTGAAATATAAAATTATTTTTAAATTAAAGTTATTTAAAAAAAATTTTAAGTTTTTATTATAAATATTAAAAGTTATTTAATAAATTACTTAAAAAGTTATTTATTAAAAAATTTTATTATTAAAAGTTATTTAATAAATTACTTAAAAAGTTATTTATTAAAAAATTTTATTATTAAAAGTTATTTAATAAATTACTTAAAAAGTTATTTATTAAAAAATTTTATTATTAAAAGTTATTTAATAAATTACTTAAAAAGTTATTTATTAAAAAATTTTATTATTAAAAGTTATTTAATAAATTACTTAAAAAGTTATTTATTAAAAAATTTTATTATTAAAAGTTATTTAATAAATTACTTAAAAAGTTATTTATTAAAAAATTTTATTATTAAAAGTTATTTAATAAATTACTTAAAAAGTTATTTATTAAAAAATTTTATTATTAAAAGTTATTTAATAAATTACTTAAAAAGTTATTTAAAACCTTATAAATATATTATATATATAAGTATTTTAAGTTTTTAGTATAATTTAATATAAATTATAAGTATAAAGTTTACTTTTATAATAATAAACTTTAATTATTTAATAAAATAATTAAATTATTAACTTATTAAAACTTTTATTAATTTATTTATTAAATTATTAATATTTTAAATAAATTTAATATTAAAAGTCTTTTATTAATAAATTTATTTAATTTAATTATTATAAATATTAATGTAATAAAAAGTAATTTTAAGCTTTAAAAAACTATTATTAATAAGTTAAATTATTTATAAATTATTATATTATATTATTAGGTTATTATAATTTAATTAAAAGTTTAATTATTAAAAAAGCTTATAAACTATAATAGTTTTTTTAATAATATATATAAAAATTAATAATTTAGCTTTTATAAATAAAATTATTATAATATTTTACTTATTAATTATTTAATTTATAAGTTTATTAAAAAGTTAAATTATTAAATTTTATAATAATTTTTAAGTTTTTTAATTATTTATAAAAACTATATTAAAAGCTATTAAAAGCTTTAAATTATTAGAGCTTTTAAGGCTATTAAATTTTATTATTAAGTATTATATTAAATATAAGTATTTAATAATTTAATTAATAACTTATTAATAAGTTTTTAATAAATTAAAAAAATTTAATTAATTTAATTATTATTTTAATTATATTTAGTTTTTTAATAATTATAATATATTTATATTATATATATACCCTCTAGAAGAGGTAAAACTATTAATATAAATTTACTCAATAATTTTAACTTTATAAGCCTTTTTAGTTTTCTTAGTTTTACTAGTTTTATTAGCTTTTTTTATAATTAATTTAATAGCTTTTTTAATATTATATTTTAATTTAATATTTATAAAAGCCTTTTTTTTTAAATTCTTAATTATTTATATAATTTTTTTAATTTTTTTAAAATTAGGATTTTTAGTTTTAAAGTAAGTATTTTTTTATTATAAAAAGCTTTTAATTTATTAATAATTATATTACTTACTTAATTTTATTAATTTTAACTTTTAAAAATTATAATAAGTAATTTACTTATATTAAGTTTCTTATTATACTTAATTATCTTATTATTATTATTTATAAATAATTATAATAAATATTAATAAGTACTTATAAAAAATATATATATAT
>AZNH01000242.1:0-12332 GCA_000814955.1 Metarhizium guizhouense ARSEF 977 | reverse complement strand
CTTGTCGATAAGGGTTCTCAAAGCGCGATTTGGCGATGCTTTCGTCATCGCGTCTGCTGGGTTGTCTTCTCCGTTGATCCATCTGACTTCGTGGACCTCACGACGTTCATACGACTGTCGGAGCGCCATGATATCTATCATAAGCCTCTTCTCCTTCGTAGTGCCTAATTTGACAAGGCATTCGTAAAGGGAATATGAGTCCGTGAGCAGGATCATAGGGATATCTGGAATTCCCAATTGCTTCGTGATAAGCTTCAAAGTTGAGGCTATCGCGTATCCAATATCTGCGCCTTGAACCATGCTATAAAGCTTATAAATAATTTACTTTTCTAGTTTTTTATTATTTTTAACTTAATATAACTTAATATTATTTTAAATTTTATACTTATATAATACTTATATTATATATATAATTTTATTTAATTATAAAGTAAAATAATTAAAAATTAATATAAAATTTTTAAGTAAAATATTAATATATTAATAATTAATTATATAATAATTATATTATTTATATAAGTAATTTATAAAAAAAATACTAATTAATAAAGCTTTTTTAAAAAGTAAAACTAGTTTTAAACTAGTTATTTTAGTAGAGCTAGTCTCGTATAAACAGCTTGAGCTACTATTACTTTATCTACAAACACCCGTCGAAGCGACTCAGCTGGGCTATTAATAATGCACTTCGCACGGCGCTCAACTATTCGCCCCAAGTGCTGAGTTTTGGTGAGGACGCGGCATTCGGTGGTGTATTTCGATGCGCATTGGGCTTACAGAGAGAGTTTGGACATTACCGCGTCTTCAACAGCCCTATTATAGGACAATGGATGATTGGATTTGAGACGGTGAGAGAAACTTGCATATTACCTTCCCCTAGTGCTCTCTGTTGCCTTCCTGGCTCGGAACAGTTTTAGATAGACGAGATCTGTTGTCGTCAACAGGTGATAGCCGGTCGACTCGGGTCCATGTACGTAACGAGTCTCGGTTAGCGTCGCTTTTTTCCGTCGTCGGGTTTCGGATCTCGAGAAAGGCACCGGCACTAGTATCAACCACATGCAAACCCCGAGGTACTTGTAAACACCGTATCGGTTTTGAAATTGCGCGCTAGAAAGAAGCATCATTCCCGACGGTGTGACGAATTACCGAGCAAATCATATCTTTCCAATAGAGTTGATTGTGTACTGTACTCAACCATATATACGTCTAGTCTTACCGGTGCTGCACGATATTGGGAGTTAATTTAACTACATGAATTCAACATATAAGCCCTCCCGAAGACCGCCTCCATCTTCCCTGAATCATCTCACTATATATACTATCCTCTATTTCAACCCTGAATCATCGAATTTTCAATTGTTGAAGAGCAAGCCCGATCAAAGCTTGTGGAAAGAACGCCTCAGACCGCCATTATGGACTTCAAAGACTTCGCCACCCGTGCGGTTCATGCAGGAAGCAATGCTGACCAAAACACCGGGGCTGTAATCGCACCGGTACGGCCAATAGTCTCCCCCCATCTTTTTCTTATTCCTGAACAATGTTATTCTAGATATCACTGTCGACCACATTTCTTCATGAAGTTCCGGGACAGCCTGTAGGCCCCCATCTTTATTCGAGGCTATCCAATCCAAACAGGTAAGACACTGTTGTAACCATGCCGACGCTAGCCCTGCTGATGCAATTCAACTAGGGATGACTTCGAAAGGGCCATCGCCGAATTGGAAAAGTCACGCTTTGCTGTCGCCTTTTCGTCGGGATCAGCCGCTGTAGCTTCTATCCTACTCACCTTGGCCAAACAGTGCCACATGGTTTCAACTGCTGATCTCTATGGTGGGACGAGAGAGTTTTTCAATAGCTTTCCCCAAACCCAGGATATCAGCATTACTTTTTCCAACAAAATGGACGAAGAGTTGGAAAATATAATGATTCCCGGTAAGACCAAGCTAATATGGGTGGAAACGCCAAGCAACCCTACTCTGAAAGTTGTGGACATTTCCAAAATCGCCCGCATGGCACATAAGCACGGGGCTCTGCTTGCAGTTGACAATACGTTTGCCAGCCCATATCTACAAAACCCTCTCATTCACGGAGCTGATATCGTGGTCCACTCTGCAACTAAATTCATCAACGGGCACTCGGTAACTCCCCTTAATTGTCATAAAAAGGTAGATCCTTTACTAACACCCCAAGGATGTGGTTCTCGGCGTAATCGCGTTCGACTCGGAGCATCTTCTTGGCCAGATGCGCTCTGTACAGAAGCTCTTCGGTGCTGTCCCGTCGCCTTTCGATTGTTGGTTGGCTCACCGAGGGTTGAAGACATTACATCTCCGTGTTCGGCAAGCGTCCATTAATGCGACAGGTGTTGCCCGCGTACTTGAGAACTCGCCTCACGTTCTCAGCGTTAGCTACCCAGGACTGGAGTCTTTTCCTGGCCGTGCCACGGTTCTCAAGCAGCATAGAGACGGTATGGGTGGTGGTATGCTCAGTTTTCGTATCAAAGGGGGTCGGGCGAGAGCTGAGAAGTTCTGTGCAAGTACGAAAGTCTTTAGGTTGGCGGTCAGTCTTGGGGGCGTTGAAAGCTTAGCTGAGTTGCCTGCAGCTATGACCCATGGCGTACTTCCTGTTGATCAGAGGGAGGCAGCTGACCTATATGATGATCTTATAAGACTCAGTTGTGGGGTTGAGGGGCCGGACGCACTGATCACTGACATCCTCCAAGCTTTGGAGGTAGCAATGACCGATCAAAATGGAGTGTGATATCAATGCGAGGAAACGTGTCAAGATCAAGTCGCTCATTCAAAGGAAGTGCAGTATTCTATTGCCCGAGAGGCAACAGCAATTACTATACTGCTGCCTTGCAGGCAGCAGTATTCTAAAGTATTTAGTATTCGTATAATTCTACTCTTTTACGTAGGAAATTAAGAGTCTCTCGTTGCCCGATTCACAGGGGATCTTCTGCCCGATCGTTGTCCAGTTATGCAAACAAATCGTGCTGTGTGACAGTTATGAGCCCGGTTTGCACGAACTAATTTGATTTAGGCACAAAGCTTCTACTACACTTAACACCACCGATTGATATGGCCGCTAACAACCTCAAAGTCTCTTCCCGGGTTATCCTCAAAGGATCCGGTAACTAGGACGTGTAGATCAGTATTATCCGCAAGTTCGTGAAGAATTAACAAGTCTGGGATTATATTAACCTTAATATTATATAAAAACTAGTTTTAATACTACTAATTAAATTAACTCTAGGATAAGCCTAAGTAAATATTACTAAAATATAGTAATTATAAGGTAATAATTTTAGTAAGTTTTAAATTTTTAAAGTAAAATATTAAAGCTAATTTTAAACTTATAAGAATAAGACTAGAGTTTTAATAATACTATAAAAATATATTATTAAAATTATTAATAAGTATTATAATATTATTATTAAAAAAAATAATATTATAAAAGAACTTATAATCTTAAAGAACTATATTAAACTAATTAATTAGGCTTAAAAGAGTAAAGTTATAAATTAATATTATATTATACTTAAAGTAATTAACTAGATAAAAGTTTAAGAATAAATCTTAAAATAATAAATTATATTAAATAAAGCTAGAAATCTTAATTTACCTAATATAAAAGACTTATAATTAACTTAATAATTTTTTAAGGTAATAAATAAAATTAACTTAATATTCTTAAAGGTCTAAATTAATTAAATAAAAGTAAATACTTTATCTTATAAGAATAACAAATAATAAAAGATATTCTTTAATAGAATTAAAATTAATAAAATTTTTAAATAATTATATTAATTAACTACTTAAAGCTTAAATAGTAGAGGTGTATTTACTACCTTTTAAGGTAAAAGGGGGGTTAATATATTTAAACTTAATAGCAGAAACTTAAAAGGAAAATTAACTTGCCTTTATAATTACAAGCACTTCTATTCAGAGTATTATTACCTTTATAAGTTAATATAACTAGCTAGATAGTCTCCGGACAGTAAAGTCCAGGAAGAAATTAATCAGAAACTATAAGACTTAATAATTAAGAGCAAAGTTAAAAGGTCTATTAAGAACTAAAAAAAGAAGAAGAAATAGTCTTAGTAATAGAATAAATCGGAAATTAAGAGTAGCGCCTTTACTAGAACTTTAACTAAGATTTAGCTAGAAGCTTTATAGCTAATATAACAGCTATTTAAAGTATAAATCTAATTTACTTTCTTAACTGCAACTGTTTATTTACTTTATAATTCCTTTATCTTAAACTTTAAATTTAACTTTTATATTTATAATAATTCTAAACGCTTTATTAAAGGATTATATAAATTTTATAATAACCTTAAAAGAGCTTATTTTAGAAATATACACCTTAAAATCCACGGATATAATAATATAATTATTTAAATTAAAAATATATATAAGTTTAAGCTTTAAAATATAGCTTATATTTTAAAATTCTATATAAATATTATATTCTTAAATCTCTTTTTTTGGAGAGAATATAACTAGAACCTAGTAATAAGTGCTATTTTAAAAAATAAAAAGATAATTTTTTATATATAAAAGTAATATTACTAGCTTATTATTAAATTTAATTAAATTAATTATAAATTATATATACTAATTAATTTTTAATTATTTTGCTTTATAATTAAATAAAGTTATATATATAATATAAGTATTATATAAATATAAAATTTAAAATAATATTAAGTTATATTAAGCTAAAAATAATAAAAAACTAGAAAAATAAACTATTTATATATTATAATATATTAAATATACTAGTATAATTAATATTATATTATAATTACTAGCTAAAGTTATCTTATAATAGCCTTAACTACTATTATTATAAAAGTAAACTTTACGCTTATAATTTATATTAAGTTATATTAAAAACTTAAAATACTTATATATAGTATATTTATAAAGTTTTACTTATATTTTAAGTTAATTTTATTTCTTTTTATTTAAGTTATTTACTTTTTTTACTATTAAGACTTAATATAACTAATTATAAGTTCTTACTTTTATATATATATATATTTCTTATAAGTACTTATTAATATTTATTATAATTATTTATAAATAATAATAATAAAATAATTAAGTATTATAAAAAACTTAATATAAATAAGTTACTTATTATAATTTTTAAAAGTTAAAGCTAATAAAACTAAGTAAATTATATAATTATTAATAAATTAAAAGCTTTTTATAATAAAAAAAATATTTATTTTAAAACTAAAAATTCTTGTTGGAAGCGCAAGGCTTCTATCGGGTGATAATTATCACAGGCACAAACGGCTACGCGCTGGTGATCATGATGTTGTTCTTGCTTGTTGTTCAATCTATCTAGCTATGGATAACGCACGCCTGAGTTGGTGTTGAGGCCTCCTCACGTGAGGTCTGTTTCAGCCACTGTTTGAAGCTATCCCCTGGCTGCTGGCTCCGCCGCCCAAGACGGCGGTGGAAGCAACAGATCCACTGGCACATCTTTCAGCTCTCTTGGCATTTATCATACGTCTTGCTCCAAACTAATGAGAAGCAGTTGTATTGTATTGACAATAAGGTACAGAATCCCATCTCGCCGGTGTTCGGAGTGGGAGCCCATAGGTTCGCGGTACCCGCGAATTTAAAATTCCACGGGTACCGCGAAAATGACTAAGCATTCTTAGACCGCGTCGTGAACCGAGTTCGCGTTCGCGCACAAGCATTCACTTACAAACGCCCGATAAAAAAAAATTATGTAAAACAGAAAAGCCATTCCTATTCGGTCTAATGGAATCGTTTGCCTATGATTGCCTGCCTCCAAGGCTCAATTATGCATCCCGTGATGACCTTTTCCGAGCGATCAATGCTTGGGCAGCGCCACGGGGCTACGCCTTCACAACGGGCAAATCCACGAGAGCCAAGGGCGGCAGACAAACAGTTACATACGCATGTGATCGATCCTGTCGCCCTCCGAGTGCGTCAACAGAACGCCAACGAAAGACAGCAACTCGGGGGACGAACTGTGAGTTTTCTATATTGGCTAAAGAGTCGGCAGACAGGGCCTCTTGGGCTGTGAAATATCGCCCGGACCCACGATTCTCTCGGCATAACCATGCACCTAGCCAACACCCTTCTGCTCACCCAGCACATCGCAAGTTGACTGCAGATGACGCCGAAAATTTGTCACGCCTATCCAATGCTGGCATAGCCCCAAAAGACATCCGCACTTTTATAAGGCAAAATTGTGATTCACTTGCTACCCAGCAAGATATCTACAACGGAATTGCAGCGACTCGGAGGGAAGTTTGCGAAGGGCAGAGCTCTGTCCATGCACTTGCGAGCCAACTTGATCAAGAAGGCTTCTGGAGTCGAATACAATTTGGTCAAGACGGCCGGGTTACCGCTGTCTTGTTTGCTCATCCAGACTCCTTGGCATATCTTCATGCCTACCCGGATGTACTCTTACTAGACTGCACTTACAAGACAAACACCCTTCCCTTGTATTATTACTTTCTTGGCATGTACTGTTAAGAAAGTACTCGTAATTATTATTGATTTGCTTAACATTACATAAAACCTCATTTTCTGCGCGTCGCGCAGTTTTCCGTCCAGTGCTGTAAACGATCCTGGATCGTTAAGCCCTAACGATTTCGATCTCGATATCGAGATCGTTAGTTATCGATCTCAGATTTATCGATATCGAGATCGTTAAGGATTGAGAATCCTCACGTAAGCATGAAGTTGACCATTGCCCACGTAAGATTAGAGGCCTCGGTTATGCAAGCCCCAAGTAAATTAGTATAAGATCTGCACCTCAAGGTTCAAAAGCTCGCTTGTCTTGTGAGTCAACGCACACTTCTCCTTTAATCTGCCAACATCGTTAACTTCCTCTCCGAATGATGTCTTACAACACTGATCACGCCGCTAACCTCGCCTACGATGACTTTGAGATCGAGAGCGCCCTCTCACCCTTTGATAGCGACCAGATATCAAATTTACGACCTTCTGACTCAGCTTCGCAAGTATCTCAGGTTGTCTCGAGCACTACTTCTTCCCCCTCTTCGAAGCGTAGGCGTACGCCACGATACCTGAGCAACTACTATTCACTGAGGTAGGTAGCGGTGAGGTTGCAATAGACATGGATTGAGAAATTAGACAGGTTTCTTGAATTTGAGGTTTACTTTTGAAACTGGTATGAGTTTACTAAGCAATCCTTAACGATATCGATCTAATCGATCAATAGGCTTATCGATCAAATCTTAACGATCCTGACCCTCAGATCGATAATTTGGATCGATTACAGCACTGCATTCCCATAGGAGCCCACCCATCCGCGCTTCCGCTTGCGCTGCTGACCGTCGCCTTCCAGAGTCTTGACGGCATCCTCGTAGAACCCCAAAAGGGTAGCAAGGTGCTCGAGGACAGCCCAATCACGAACCGTCAGCTGGTTTTCTTCCAAGCAAATTCGCGGCACCTTGGCTGATTTCCTAAGATTCCCTGTCCTCTTCGATCTGTTATCTTGCTCCCATTGCTGGCGATGCTTCAATATAAGCTGCTCGATGTATGGGCGGAGAGTAATGGCTCGCCTAATCATATATAGTTGAGAAAGCCATCGCGTATCGTTGTCAATGATTAAATCGAGTGGTTTCCTTGCTCTGATCCTAGCATCAGCTGACATGTCGAATTCCGAACGCTGTATACTCCGCAGAAGGTAGGTAAGCTGGTCTGATCTTCTAATATCAACGACTAGATTGTGCAACTTTCCGACGGGTCCCTTACGCCGCCAAAGCGTGTGCTCTGCCTCGGATAAGGCTGCTGCACCTGACAACTGCTCCTCAAACGCCTCAACGTTGTGGCCGAAAAGAAGAGATTTCGCAGAGAGGTCGATAGTGTGGCCAAAACAGCGGCCACGCTTTGTAGCTCCCACAAAGCCAAGCTCGCCACCAATTACTTCCATTGCTTTATCATTGCTCTCTGCGTTATCCAGTGTGAAGTACCCAATCCGATCCTTGATTCCATACGCATCAAGGACGTCAAGTATTTCAGCCGCAATATTGTGTCCAAAATGGCGTGTTCGCAGTTCAGGGACGCCAAGCACTAGCTTGCGCGGCTGACTGTTTTCATCCCGAAAGAAACAAGCAATCCCATACAGGCTGTGTCTATTCCCTGACTTCCACCCATCAAACGAGACATGAATCAGGCCGGATGACTGCTGTAAAACCTCTGCAACCTTAGTCTTGTGCGTTTCGTAGGCCGCGAGTACCTTACGGCGAATAGTCGACCTCGTGATGTTCGCGTCGGTTATCTTCACTAAAGGGTTGAGGTATTCGAATATTCTTCGTAATCTTCCCTGCTCACAAACGCTAAAAGAGTGATTTTCCTCAATAATCCATTCAAGAACGAGGCGTTGGAAGTACTTTCGGTCAAAGCCCTGAACGAGACTATTGGCAATGTCTTGCTCGCGTGGGAGCCTTGTATCGAGTTTCATTACATCGGCAATAGACCTCTGGTCCCTGCTCTTCGCCTTCTCTGCTTGCTTCTGGGCCGATGATTTCGTTCCTTCACCGGGAGCGCATATTCTGTGATCCCTGAACAGATGAGCATTTGCGTTCTGAATGCCCTTCTCCGCGAAGTTTCTGGGCATCGGACGCCTGCTTTGGATACAGCGTTTGCAAACCCATCGCCGATTACCATTGGCGCTCTGGATATCATACCCAAAATTCCATACCCAAGAGGATGTGTCTCGTACACGTTGTGACCAAATGTGTTCGGGGAAACGGCGCCAGAGGTACTGATGGTCTGGGTCTTGAGTTGGTGATTCTGATCGGGTGCTAGGGGCAGGTGTTGCTAGGAATAAATCTACAGGTGTCGTGCGAGTGGACGTGTCGGGGTCGTTGCTCGATGACGGTGTGGCAGATTCCATTATTTCGTTGAATTATGGCTATAGTAGATCAAAGGCGACCAGCACTTACACGCGACATACTATGGATAACAGTCAACGGAACAACCATCGTAAACTTCTACCGACAACCCTCCCACGATGCCGCACTCAACGTTCTGTTGCGGTGGTCACCACCGGAGAGGTGTTTGGTAGCGGGCGACTTCAACGCCAAGCATTACTCTTGGCAAACAGGTAGATTAGTAGACCGTGGAGAAGACATTGCCTCCTGGGCAGCCCAAAACGGCCTCAATCTCTTGAATACCGCAGATGTTCCCACGAATCCTCACGGCAACACGATCGATCTGGCCTTCTCCAACATTGCATTGGCAGCCGCAGTTGTGGAGGATCACCTGGCAACCAGCTCTGACCACTTCACCCTCAGCCTCACGCTGCCGGACATTGCCCTCATCTCCCCACAGGTGCCGGGCAAAGTTCGCGTCACCACCGAAGACGAGCTGCAGCGCTTCAAAGAACTCGTTCTGGCGGGTGCAAAACGAATAACGCAGAACAATGCAACAGTATCGGAGCTAGACACTCTTGCTACAGCACTGGTTGATCTTCTCCAATCGGCAGCCACTGCCGCCGGTCGTCCGGTCCGGAAGGGAACGCGAAGTGCGCCATGGTGGACTGAAGAGTGTGCTGGCGCAGCTGCGGAGTACCGTGCTATCAGAAGGATCTTCCCTCTGGGATTCAATCGGGACGTACAACTTGCAAGAAAAGAGTTCCAACGTGTGGTTCGCCGAGCCAAGCGCCAGTACTGGCGTAACCTCATCGACGGATTTTCGGACAGCGCAACAGTCTTCAAGGCAGTTCGATGGCTCAAGGCTCCTGGAGCTTTTCAACCACCGCCTCTCCAGGTCGGAGACGAGGTGTATGAATCTCAATTTGACAAAGCGAATGCTCTGAGACGCAGCACTCTGGAGCGTCGCACAGCAGCAGATGACATCTCAGATCCATGGATTCCAGTCAGCCCATCTCGTGTGATACCATTTGCCCAAGAAATCACACTACAGGAGGTGGAAGATGCCACTATCAAGACGGGCAACACCTCACCCGGAGCAGACAATATCACGGTCAAGCTGCTGCAAGCAGTATGGGACATCATAGGTGGGCACGTTCGACGCCTCTACGAGGGGTGTCTTGAGGCAGGCCACCACCCGGAAGCCTTTCGGGAAGCAGAAGTAGTCATGATTCCCAAGCCAGGGAGGAGAGATCTGTCGAAGCCTAGGGCATGGCGCCCCATCTCACTCCTCTCCTGTCTTGGGAAAGGCCTCGAGCGCCTTATCGCTCGCCGTCTAGCATGGGCATCGATAAACTACGGAGTCCTCCATCCGCAGCAGGCTGGGGCTTTGCCAAAAAGATCGGCCGTTGATCTGGTCGCAGCATTGGTTCACGACATCGAGGAAGCACTCGCACGCGGGCAAGTGGCCACATTGGTCACTGCCGACATTCAAGGAGCCTTCGACTCGGCCCTCTGCAACCGCCTTGTTTTGCGGCTCCGCCAACAAGGCTGGCCTGATTATCTTGCACGATGGGCAGGCTCCTTCATGAGCGGCCGTTCCGCCAGGGTCAGATATCAAGACATCACCACATCGACGACTCCTCTGCAGTGTGGCCTTCCACAAGGATCGCCTGTATCCCCGATCCTATTTCTGTTGTACACGGAACCGGTTTATCGCCTGGGTGAACCCGAGGGAAGGTTCGGCTACGCAGACGATACAGCAATTCTCTGCACAGGGAACTCAGTGGGCGAAACTGCCAGGATGGCGTCAGCGTATATTCAAGAGCTCGTGGACTGGGGCGCCGCCAACGGCATTTCATTTGACCCGGACAAAACAGAAGTTATGCACTTTTCATTGAAAACACGGGAAGCCAGGCCGCCAATCCGGCACGGCGACGCCGTAAGGCACCCGGAAAAGGCCATGCGCTGGTTGGGAATCTGGCTCGACAGCAAGCTAACATTCAAGACTCACGTTGAGAAGTGGGCAGCCAAAGCTCAGGCGGTGGCTTGTCACCTGCGAAGTCTAGGCAATACACGACGCGGTCCTTTGCCGAGCGCTGTACAGAGGGCTGTTAGAGCCTGTGTCGAACCAGTTCTGCTATTTGGAACGGAAGCCTGGTACCCTGGCTCAGGGAGCCCGCGCTGGAGACAGCCAGCGAAAGAAAGATCGTCCCGAATCCAACAGCTTGTGAAGAAAATGACCAAGGCCATCAAACAAGCCATCCGCGCTATTCTCCCGACTTGGAAGACGACACCAACCACAATTCTGCACCGGGAAAGCGGCATACCGCCGATTCTTCAACTGCTCGAGGCGAAACGACTGCGTTTCTCTGCTCGTATCAAGTCCTTGGATAAAGAACATCCTCTAGCAAAACGCACCGCCGAGGTGACGCCACCGCCCATTATCAGAAGTATTAAGTTGAGGTACCAGCGTCCACCCAAAACCTTCCCAACTCGACTCCGAAGAACCGACAGGCTGCTCGCAAATTGCCAACGGCCTGTGCTGCTCCCGCATATATACAACTCCGAGACACAGCAGCCGCTACAGACTGCATCCAAAGAAGACTCCGCCGAGGACTTCGACAAGTGGCTCCAATCCATCCCCCCATCTACACTAGTTGTATACTCAGACGGCTCACTGTCCGAGAAGGGCGCTGCCGGATACGGCTATGCCGTTCACCAACGTGATCACTCCATTTGTCAAGGCGCAGGACGCCTCGGCCCTGCCGAGGTGTTTGATGCTGAGGCCAGAGGAGCTCTGGAAGGCCTGAAGGCCGCGCTGAGATTGCCCCAATCCGCTTCACAGAATATAGTTGTCTGCCTCGACAACATTGCAGCCGCCAGATGCCTCCGGGGCCACCCTTCGGACTCTTCACAACGAGTCTTCCTCACTTTCCAAGCCTTGGCGAAGACTCACAGACAAACCGAAGTCCGCTGGATACCCGGACACACGAAAATTGCAGGAAACGAGCAGGCTGACGCGCTGGCGAAAGCAGGCTGCTCCGGACCAGAGCCCGTAGACGCTGTCCCAACACTGGCCTTCTTGCGTAGAACCGCCAAACTCAGACGGCTCACTGTCCGAGAAGGGCGCTGCCGGATACGGCTATGCCGTTCACCAACGTGATCACTCCATTTGTCAAGGCGCAGGACGCCTCGGCCCTGCCGAGGTGTTTGATGCTGAGGCCAGAGGAGCTCTGGAAGGCCTGAAGGCCGCGCTGAGATTGCCCCAATCCGCTTCACAGAATATAGTTGTCTGCCTCGACAACATTGCAGCCGCCAGATGCCTCCGGGGCCACCCTTCGGACTCTTCACAACGAGTCTTCCTCACTTTCCAAGCCTTGGCGAAGACTCACAGACAAACCGAAGTCCGCTGGATACCCGGACACACGAAAATTGCAGG
>AZNH01000241.1:0-12549 GCA_000814955.1 Metarhizium guizhouense ARSEF 977 | reverse complement strand
CTTTTTGGAACAAAAACTGCGGCTAGACTAGAAGGCCTGTAGGATAATTGTGTCTATCTGCAGCCATATGAGACATGCTCCAACCTGTGAGCACATTGTGCTGGCCTCCCTGCTCCATGCAACTTGTACCGATTGTAGTCTGGCTCAATTCTGAGATTCCTACACTTTGAACTCTACAACAGCCTCCAACAGCGATCCTGATATTACCGGCCATTTTTTGAAGACATGGTATCAACTTCCAGCCAATTGAGGGTCCGAGCAATTGACGGAAACCTTGACTTCTTGCTCCTTCACGTTGAGCACTTCGGATTTGACTTCTAAATTTTCCAACTTCGGAGTGATGGAACGGCTTGGTTCATTTGAGCAGGTTTTATCCGGAACCGCCACAGAGTTGATGCTCTCCTGAGGGTTTACGGACTCTTCAAATGCATACACATATTTTGTGCGCATGAGCTTGCGAGTGGCGGCAGTAAGTCCCTTCTGCGGAGATTTGGGGCCAGTGTATTTGCGGGCGACCCACGTCCCGCGACGGGGCGTCTTATTTTGAAGGACCATTGGACGACGCACAAATATAAGTGAAAGTGACGGCCTAATCAGAGGAATGGAAAAGGAGAAATAAGTTTGACAAAAACGTTTATGCTGACTGGGGAAGGCAGATGGATCTTTTTACTTACTATCTGTGGTTCATTCAGGTTCCTGAAGGCTAATTGATGTTGAACTCGTATAGTACTATTTATAGTGCAGTAACTAACGTATAGTTACGTTATTCGAACTTGTGGCGTTACATGTTTCTTAACGCTGGGGTGACTGCGTACACAAAAGGTCTAGTCAGCTTAGCAATGGTGTGACACAGTTCAACGTCCATACTGCAGTGCTTTTATGAGGAGACTCATGCTCTCTGATTTCAATAGCGATGGTGTGTTAACAAAAACATACTTAAGTAATAGCGCGCTGTAATTGCTTAAGCACCAAGAGAGCCAGTCTCATATTTGATACTTAAGAGACGATATTTCAATCTCTTGGCATCGCATAGTATCTAGAATGTCTCGAAACGCTATACATACTAATCCCACGCGTTGAAAGAACTACCTTGGCAACGAGATTCATTGATAATATCCCATGATCACACCCAGTATCTCACGCCTGGCAGAGCTAGGTCTGAAATCAGTGTATTTCGCTTATACTCAACTACTTGACGGCGAGCTCGAGGAAAGCCTCGAGCTCATCTTTGATATTTCGAAAGTTTGTTTGGCCAGTTTCGTATGCTGCACAAACCGTGCCTATCTTTACCATATGTATATTTATCGCCAGCTCGTAGGAGTATCGCTAGCCCATAGAGTAGGAGCCAGATGAACAGCTTTAATTATGTTTCATCGACTTTTTCGCGCCTAATCTTTGCTCTGCATGTACATATATAGAGCAAGATTAGGAGTATAAAACCATCTTACCGTCGCTCTATTATACCCTCTCATGACGTTTCGAAAGTTTGTGCCTTATGTTTGGTGGCAGGGATTGTTGATTGCCCTCGATGAAAAGTGTATTATCAAAAAGGTGCTTCGTAATTCGAAGCCCGACTCAGTCGCTCAGTTTGCCTTCTGGCTCACTCAAGCGCTTGATAAGCAAGTGAAAGAGAAACCTGGTTATAGTCTGCCGAATTATGCAACCGATATACCCAAGAGCTTTGAAAGTGCTAAGCTTGTCGATCGGTGGGCACTTTTATATAAGAAAATCGGCAAGCCTTTCCAAACAACAGTTCGATTCAGCGAGATGGAGGATGAAGACAAGGACGAGTTAAAACTAGCGCTAGTCGACAAGCTGTTGACGACGTTTGAAGTGTTAATATCTAACTTGGGCCATGGCCGTCAACCCGAACTGGGTTCAAACTCTCAGGTAAAACATGGCCATCAGAGTTACGCAGGCAAGGGATCGGAAGTGTGGACACTGTTTAGGCAGGGCAACTTTAGCGATGATGATCTCAAGAATCCCGAGTGGCAGCCCGAACCACATCACACCAAAGAGCATGAAGAACTTGCGATGAGGTTGGATGACACCAAGCTAAGAACCCATCTGGTATACACCGCACGGCTATATTCCATGGATAAAGAGAGTATGCTTAAAGCAATTGTACCGCTATGTCAAGAAGTCGACATAGATTTGCTGCAAGAACTTTTCATAAAATCTGTGCTAGCGGTTCCTGAGGGAGGCAAAAACCAAAAGAGATTGCTTGAATCATATCGTCATGTGATGCCTACATACTTGAAGGACATTCGCGATAAGGAGCGATTTGCGCGATTTAGGGCGCGTAATGAAAGGGGTTTACCGGGAAAGAAACTAGCGGTAGTATCACAACAGGCAGACAGGCAGGTAAAGGAAACCACGAAAGCATCGGTTAAGGTCGTTCCACCTTTCCCCGAAGGCCCGATAGCTTCCCACAATGACGCAGGTGGCCGTGCTCTGACCACCGGAGGCAAGACAAATAGTTCTCAGGTTCATGCCAATGTTAAATACGATATGGCCAAGCTCAGTGAGACCGCGAAGATCCCAACATCTGATGTCTCCGAGGGGAAGCCAGGAGAGGGGAAACTAAGTGCAGAGGAGAAAGCATACTTCAAACAATATGCCGGGATACGTATTGAGCGCGGAGTTGTGTGTACTAAAGCTCAGATGATAAGAGCTCTTAAAAAGCCCCCCTCCGAGACTAGGAAGCTCAAAGAGTGGCGTGTGAGAGCACTATACGATCTATGGAAGGACAGCCTCGTTCGGGAAGGGATTTCTTGAGTTATACGATTTAGGCTGGTGTTTCGAAGAATTGGAAATCTTGGACAAAGCAAGTCTTTAAGCGCGGAGGTTCAAAAGTATGGCAGCCAAACGAAGGCCACCCCAAACTTACGATTTCTGAAATCGAGAAACAAATGCCCCTGGCGTTCGGGACGAATTATTCTTTGCTGAAGTATTATGTGATGTCAAGCAAGGTGAAAGGTGTAGCAATGAAGATTATGGGAGGGAGGATATGGTCAAAGGTTTGGGACGTCTGCTACGTCGAACTTTGCAAATATGCCATGGCCTGGCGTAGACTGCGGGGAATGATTGTGTATAGTCATCTCGATAGTAAGTAAATGCATGCTGACAGCCTTGCCAAGCTGCAGATTGTAGCCTCTACGGGAATGCCTCATACGCAAGGACTTTGTACACCAGTGATATCACGGGGCGAATCTAAGGTGCTAGTAGTAACGTAGTTGTGCCTTAAGGAGGAGGGAAGAGGAAGCTATCTAGACTACAGCTTTATGGTGCGCTAATGGTCTGTGCTCATGTGAGTGTCTTAGACAAGTCGTGATGGTGCTGTGACACCCTCTCTAAAGGCAAGCCGCGGACTGTGACGTTCTTTCCTCGCTACAAGTCAAACCCGACCGATGATGAGTATGAGGACTACTGTCGAGTGAAGATGATGTTGTCGCATCCATTCGAAAATGTAGAAGATGTTCTGGAAGTGGATGGATTCCAAGCCGAGACCTTTCAAGAAGCATATGAACTCTGCTGCAGTGCTGTAATCGATCCAAATTATCGATCTGAGGGTCAGGATCGTTAAGATTTGATCGATAAGCCTATTGATCGATTAGATCGATATCGTTAAGGATTGCTTAGTAAACTCATACCAGTTTCAAAAGTAAACCTCAAATTCAAGAAACCTGTCTAATTTCTCAATCCATGTCTATTGCAACCTCACCGCTACCTACCTCAGTGAATAGTAGTTGCTCAGGTATCGTGGCGTACGCCTACGCTTCGAAGAGGGGGAAGAAGTAGTGCTCGAGACAACCTGAGATACTTGCGAAGCTGAGTCAGAAGGTCGTAAATTTGATATCTGGTCGCTATCAAAGGGTGAGAGGGCGCTCTCGATCTCAAAGTCATCGTAGGCGAGGTTAGCGGCGTGATCAGTGTTGTAAGACATCATTCGGAGAGGAAGTTAACGATGTTGGCAGATTAAAGGAGAAGTGTGCGTTGACTCACAAGACAAGCGAGCTTTTGAACCTTGAGGTGCAGATCTTATACTAATTTACTTGGGGCTTGCATAACCGAGGCCTCTAATCTTACGTGGGCAATGGTCAACTTCATGCTTACGTGAGGATTCTCAATCCTTAACGATCTCGATATCGATAAATCTGAGATCGATAACTAACGATCTCGATATCGAGATCGAAATCGTTAGGGCTTAACGATCCAGGATCGTTTACAGCACTGCAAAGGATGCATCCGCATAAACACGGAGCTTGAGATCCGTGATACGGTAATTGCCGCCGAGGCAAATCCCGTACGATTTTGTTGTTGATATATATCTGAAGAGGTGTTTGAGTATTTGGATGTGGATCTCAGTTGGGCCTTGATTAGCTTCACATAGCCGTTGTACGGTATATGTGATATCAGGCCTTGTCCCCATGGATAGAAAGTTCAGACTGCCAGTACGTTCAAGCCAGTCTGTGGATGGCATCGCTACGTCCAGTTCTTTCCAGTTTACCGGGATCTCGGTCTTCGAAGGCCAGGGGCTCTGTGCCTTGTTGAGTTGTTGGTCAGGGAAGAATTTCTCTACGATCTTGTCGATGAATTTCTCTTGGCTGATCCAAATGCGGCGCTGTGGTCGGTCTCTCTTGATTTCAAGACCTAGGAACTCTGTCACCTCGCCGATTTCCTTGATTTTGAATCGCAAGGCAATCGACTCAGCTGTGTCCTTGACCATCTGTTTGGTGGGTGCCGCAATGATCATATCATCAACATATAGAAGGATGTGGACTCCATCGTCTCGTCGGAAGAGACAGAGTTCTGATGCAAGTGGCGCAAATCCTAGCTCTTTCAAATATGCGCGGGCTGTGTCAAACCACCACAGTGGTGATGTTGGAAGTCCATAGAGTGCTCGTTTCAGTAGACACACTCGTCCGGATCCATCATCAAAACCTTGTGGTTGTTTCATGTACACTTCTTGTCGTGCCTCTGCATTTAGAAAGGCAGTCACTGCATCATATTGGCCCCATTCCAAATCCAGCAGAGCAACGACTGTACAGAAGAGTCGCACTGATGTCATGTGTGCTACTGCCGCATAGAGATCTTCTAAGGCGTAGGAGTCTTTCATTTGATCACCGCGTACGACCCATCTGGCTCGTGCGTAGGGATCAGCATCCTTTGGGTATTTCTCATCATACACCCATCGGCCATCAAGAGCAACCTTGCCCGGTGGCAGTTCAACAAGGATCCAGACGTCCATCTCAACGAGGCTCCGAGGGTTATGTTAACAGAAAATATCTGGGTTGAGAACGGCTTGGTGAACGGGTCTATGGGACGGTGAGGGATATCGTCTGGAGAGAGGGTCAAGATCCTACCAAAGATATGCCAACTGCAATTATGGTAGAAGTCGATGATTACGACGGGCCCAAGTTCCCCGGAACCGACTACATCCCCATCTTCCCCGTCACCAGGCGATTCGAATACAAAAAACGTGACTGTTCGCGCACTAACTTCCCCCTTCGCCCTGCGTACGCTATCACGGTGCACAAAGCACAAGGATTGACGCTGAAACAAGTGGTCTTGAACCTGGAACGGAAGGACCATGCGCCAGGATTGTCATACGTTTCCATATCTCGAGTTAAGAAACTCTCTTCCATCATGTTTGAGACGCCGTTCGATCTAAGTCGATTCACAACCAAAGTGAGCTCGAACATGAAGGATAGGGAAAGGGATTGGGACCTGCGCACACTCCAGTGCTTGTAAATTAATAGATTTGTTTATCACGTCAAATATAGTATAATATGAAAATATAGTAAAATATGAAGACGAAGATGCAAAGAAAGGATTTTCATGATGATAAGCTTGCGCTGGCATCCTAGCTGCGGGGGGCACGGGGGGCCGCAGGTCCCTCGTTTATTGCGTTCCCATCCATGGGTGCCTTGGTTCGTGTAACTCCACCAACCACCACTACGACGTTGCGTGCAGACCGGCTCACAGCCACACATATGTCTCATTCCCCCCCGATCTGTTATCCTGCGAAGAATCTGTTATGGCCAAAGCATGGATGTCAATCTAGAGCTTTATCGCTCATTTCCCGAGGCGCTCTTGTGCTGTTTGTACAGAACGCCTCAATCCATCTAATCAGTTCATGGGAGCGCCCGCGCTCTCAGCCACTGAGGTAGTCTTTCCTTACAAGCTCCGTATATGCCCCCTTGATATCGAAGCTGATCGGGCTTACCACATGCCGTGTCTCCAAGCTATGTGGATGTATTATTTTAGTACCATCAGAGCCTGTTCTGTCAATCGTTGCTGGCGGTCTCCAAAATGGTTTGTTGGGAGTAAGCCATAGCGCTCCACCACGTGGGACAACCTTTCCCGTATTACCGACTCTAATACTTTACCTATCGTGGCTAAAAGCGATACTGGCCTCCAAGCCAGGCAGGGTCGTCTAGTGAAGCATGTCCAACCAACGCGGAATGTGATCAGTCATCTTTCCTTTCTCAACGTCGCTTACTGCCGGTGTCTAGGCTCGCTTCCTGCATGGTCTGTTGGGTTACTCTTATCCCACGTTTCGAAATCGATCGATCTCGGAGGGTGCCTCAGCAAGACATAAGCAGTCATGTCTGACTTTTCTCTATGCACTCCGCATCTAAGACTTTTTTTTTATAAAGAGAGAATAACTCTAATTGTCTCGGTTAATGGCTTCTATAGATATATTATAGTTACGTTGTGATACCTTTTGCACACCCTCTTCCTTAGCCGGAGTATACCAATTGCGGGGTAGACGGAGTCCTGTCGGGGACCGGCAAGACCCCGCGTTGTCGGCAGCTTGAGCCAGCCACATATTAATGTTGGGACGGTTTGATTTGTGGTTTTTGTCTAACTATTGCCATGTGTCTTATTCACAACTACAACCGAGTGGTTCAGCCCTACTGTACTAAGCGTCTGTCGTACTATACTATATAATACACCCTTTTTGTCCGTGCACCCCATGTCGACCTCGCCTGCAGTTACACACTGCCTGATCTAGCTTATGGCTTCGGCGCCGGTATGTGGGGCAGACGTACCAAGTTCACTGTCGCCCACGGCCCCGCCTGATTCACTCGCAACCCTCGCTCTCTCTCTCTCTCGTTTTCTGTTGCCAGACAACCTGGTTGAGAGGGGAGGTAATCCAGTGGTTCGGGCCACTGTGCTCGTTGCTGTGTTGGAGCTGCTCATAGCCCATCCCAGTAAGTTGACGGGTAATTCAACATTCCAGTGGTAAAGAAGTAGCGGTAAATGCTTTATTCGACTGTATAATACAATGACCAAATAATTGTCCGAGACCAAACAGGAATCCGGGGACGGCTTCTGGCACGTAATTATGGGGGGATATCTCCATTCTGACAGCGCTTAACGGAGCTTTTCTCTGGCAAGCCGCTCATGCTGCACTACCTGTTTATCGCCGATGCCAATTCGCCAGCTTAGGTCTGTAAAAATATAACCCAAGCAACTTATTGCTGTTAATACCCGATTTAGCGAATTACTGGGCGGCATGGTGGCACATGGGGTAAGCCAGTAGTAAAATAGTGATAGGTCCCAGTCTTCTTCGCTGCCATTCCCGCCACCGTAAACACCGTCTGCATCACTGAGCCTGTTGTTGATGACGTCGTTCGGAGGCCGTTGTTCTGAGGCAGCTTGAACGACGGCTTGGTCTCCGCGTCCCGCGGCACGATCGTGGGTGGCTCTCTCACCCAGATCGAGTGCTGCCTGCTGCCAATCTTGCCTCAGTTGAGTGAAAAGCTTTCTTCTCCGATGGCAGTGTTAGCAGCTCGAGCGGCAGCGCCGTCCCTCCGTCTCCTGGTGTGGATAGATGCCGCTCATCCTCCACGATGAAGTAATCGATCAGACCCCTGCTGGTGAAATACGACTGCAGCTTGCCATAGTGGGCGCGTTAGGTCTGTGTTACTATGCCTTCTTTCCATGCCTTGGCATGTGGCCGCACATCTCGGAGAGCGGACACGTCGTGCAGTGGTCGCCGTTGTCTCCGCGGACGCTGCGGTAGCCCGCGAATGTGGTGGGACCCTCGATTCGCTGGCAAGGCCTCGCTCTGTGGGCCTCCACAATCGCAGTTCCGAGATCAGAGACAAGAGCTCCACCGTTGTCCGCAGTTCATTGCCCTTCATGCCGTGCGGCTCGGCCCGCACATGACCCAGCTTGTCGTCCTGTCTGCCAAATCTACCAAGATACTTCCGCGTTAACTACTACCGTTTAATCCAACAGGCACATCGTTTTAAGCGTGAGCCCTGTGGCGGATATGTGGCGGGTTTCTTGTATCACAACTGCGTCAACATAATAATATTCTTGTATTGTCAGAGAGTGTATGCATAGAACGATATGAAGTAACGCATACAAAGATAGTGAGTGACAGGGGTGGAAGTCACAGAGGATGTAAATGAAATTGATTGGGTGAGAAAGCATGCAAAAACACACAACACACACATACCCAACATCAGTACAAAATTATCGTCCAACAAACGTGACAAACGGCTCAGTCTCTGCAAATGACTGATAGATTAACGGTGAGCGTACCATTAAAATAACGGTAGCAATATTGAATACGCGATATCGGGCAACGGAATGAGCTTTGATGGTCTATCTCAAGGACAAGTCACAGGGCTACTCCCTCCTTCCACCCTCCTTTCTCCTCTGTTTTCCCTTTTCCCTTTGCTGCATATCGGTCAGCTTGTCACGGTCCACAACACCCCGCCAGATTAGTATGGCCTTGGAGGAGACGTGGAGCGCCGAAGCATTGGGGGTATAAAAGGAATGAGACAGTTGAGCCATAGGGTTAGGTTACGAGTGTTGCTGGGGGCGGCCTCCGCACGGGCTCTATGCACGTCATTCAATCCATGCGGGTAGTCATGCGACATCCCACCGCCAATCCAGCAAGGTTGCGATGTGAAGTTAGGGGCGGGTCAGTGGGCACCGGACGATGGCACCCTTGTTCGGGCCGAACTTTTTATGGAATGTGGGTTTTACACGTCACCAGTCCAGCTTAAGATTCGACCTCACGTAGGATTTGGGTTGTCGGGCAAAATCCACTGCAGGGGCTAGACCTCAGTGGACGCGCACTTCTCTAGAGACCTTGGGCTGCTCTGAATCGAAAGACCTTGCGGGAATGTTCGTAAAAGAACTGGGAACCCAGGCGAATCTATGAGCGAAGGCCAGGCTGGCCGAGCTTGTGTAAAAAGCCCTACCGTGGGGGTCACGGTAGACGTGGCTATGTCGTATAGTTGGGGAATGCAGAGGACCCGCTATACTGCCAATTAATGACAATTAATGGCCGAGGCCAGCAGGGCCTCGGAAATCTAGGTTGAAGCAGGTTGCGAGGTCTGTCGGATAAATGCCTCTGTAGACTGAAGTCGCAGAGCTTGGTGTAATTGCTGGTTGTCATAGCGTCGGCTATTGTGACTAAACTTAGCCGAAAAATAGGTTCGGACGAAAGGAAGTCAGTGGTAGTTAAAATCCTCAGAAAAATCTGGAGCAACAAAAGGAGGAAAGGGATGAACGAATACACAAGAATTGGAACGTTTCTCAGTGACTAATATAGCTAATACACATCTCAAAACGCAACATGGGTTGATTCATCATCTCTGCGACAAGAGCCATAGGGATGGTGACAACCAGTATATCACGGTTGCAGGATACTGGTTACAGGCAAAAATAATTCGGCTGTACCGTAGTGCCTGGACTTATCATGATCAATGCTCTTATCTGGCTTGTTTGCGCGATTATCAGCGCTTGGTTGATATCGTGCCTTGTTGGTAGAAGGGATCCGCTGTTTGATGAAGCAGATGATATGCTCCAGGGAGCGATCCCTACAGCAAGAAGTAAGATGGCCTCTTCATCCCTCCGTTTAGCAGCTCACATGTGTCTCCGTAGGACGTAACGCCGCCCGCAAACGTAGTCCATGCCCGCGAGCCCGGCATCAGTAGGCTTGGTGGTCCTGCAACGATGCTCGTAATTGGTGTCCTCTAAAATTCATCAGCATCGCCATCTAGGCCACTGTGCAAGGGTTTCATTTAATTCTCGGATATACCATCGTTTCACTACTTGTCACTGCAAGCTGCCGCTCGTGGTAAATTCATGCGCCTTGATTCACAGCGAGCAGGCATCGCAGATACCATTTGCGTCTGGCGGTCGCTGGCGACATCGATATTACGAAAGGTGTCAAGAAAGATCTCCTATTGACAGTTCTCACTTCGAGGCGTCTGGAAACTAGCCATCTTGCCTCTGCAAGCTCAGCGTTCGACATGGCTGTTATAGACGAGCCTGCAATTGGCATTCTATTCATAACTGTACGCCTGATCCGCACCGAATCAGAAAGTATATGTGCTTACGGTCCTATTTGATCCAGTTGGCGATTTGCTGGGTTGGCGAGACGGCCAGTAGTTTGTTCTTCGGCACGCCACGTGGAAATACAACCTTTGAATCCGGGCAACGAGGCCATCAAGGGGACGTATGAATTGATTTTCGTCGTCGACTACTGTCGGATCTTTGTTTCTCAGCCAGTTGTAAGCTGTCGTGCCAAGCGCAGCTCCCTCCAAGAACAAGACGCGCCAAAGGGGTAAATAACGAGTATGTGTCACGTTATGTATCGGACAACACTGCCTCTGTTGGTTGAACAAGTTTGTTGAACAAGCTGTCGGATAAAACTGCCTCTGTTGATAGAACAAGCAGTGTGTCCAATAGTATTTCCGATATGGCAATACGTATTACCATATATTGATATTACCATATGATATGATATGGTGGCCGTATCATATCCCATAATCTCATATGGTCGCCGTATGATATCGGCATTCGTGATATGACCATATATGGCCGTATTGATGCTGGAACATAGTGACTTCCATGACACAACAGAGGTCAAATATCTGCGGCTTCAAGGCACTACAGGTTAGGCCCGAAGGCGTTTTCCAGCTTGCGCTTTAGGGCTCCAGGCTCCTTCCCGGGCAGCCTGGGCAGGGATCCCCTTGCAAGCGAGATTGGCTCGAATCTCAGGAGCTCATTCAAGCCCTCCTTTATTTCTGCTTCCGTTCGTAGCAGTCGCTTAGTCTGTTGTCAATATGCTCACCAAGACCATTACGATGTATCAACATAATGTCATCGCAACCTTCTGATATGCTTTCGCGGCTTGGGAGCGAGCCATTAGACAACCTCGATTCACCATGTCATGATCCTACACCGTCCTCTCCTTCTATAACCACCTCGGCTGCTACGAAAAGGCGCTACTCGAAAGTGTGGCACTATACACCTGTTGGCCGCAATGAGGTTACTCTCAATGCGAAGGGGAAGTCAATATGGCGCTGCAAGTACTGCACAAAAGAGTATCTCGAGTCTGGTGGAACAACTGTTATTTTAACTCATTTGAAGGACCGGCATAATATCGATATATCTTCTACCCAAGAAACCCGAACTGCATTGATGCAAGCCACAATCGTCGACGCCTTCGAAAAGGCCCAGCAAACCACTGATTATAAACGCCGCTGTCTATCTACGATTGCAACTCACGATGTAGACCCCGCCGTTCTCGAACAATTATACGTACGGTGGATCACAACCTGCAGCGTCTCTTTTCGTATGGCAAAGCAAGCAGAATTCAGGGCCTTGCTTTGCTTCCTGAATCCAGCGATCGACAACTGGCTGCCAAGCTCTCCTTCAACCATACGTAGTTGGACCTTGCGGACATACGAAACCCAGAAACTTCGAGTCAGACGAGAGATCCAGTCAGCTCTCTCGAAAGTACACATCCCAGTTGATCTCTAATACACTTCACAGTTGATCTCTGGACTTCACCTAATACCCTTGCGATTCTTGGCATTGTTGCACACTACATATCCGAATCTGGCCTGTTGGAATACTCCGTTCTGGCTTTAAGAGAACTCGACGGCAAGCACTCGGGCCCAAATATGGCAGACTGTGTTATGGAAGTTATCAACGACTATGGCATTGCCTCGAATGGACAATGCAGACAATAACAGTACAATGATGAAGGCTCTTTCTACGCGTACGTACGTCACATGACCACCAGCTCACGTTGTACAACGAGGTTTTACGGACTACAATTGATTCACAGCTCGTAACCCATGCTAAGTGGCCTGTGAATAGTACTTTTCGACCAGTATCAGATTGTCTACAATGCGGAGCACCACCGCCTGCGCTGCAACGGCCATATAATTAACCTAGCCGCTCAGTCCTTTCTCTTTCAGACCAGCGATGAATCTCTCGCAGATGAGAATAGCCCAAGCGCCTTGACAACGCCCACGGAACTCGAGATGGAGCAATGGCGACGCAAGGGGCCTCTCGGGAAACTACATAATATCGTGGTATATATCCAGCGGAGCCCACAACGCCTGGCCAATTTTAGAGAGCTCAGTGGCGGCCGCAACCTCGTACGGGACAACTCTACTCGCTGGAACTCTTGGTATGCGATGATCCACACTGCAACGAAGCTCAAGTCTGCGATCAACCTCTTTTGTCACCAATATCAAGAGAATAGCGACGATCTGTTGT